>JAYKAV010000877.1:834699-1088798 GCA_035582835.1 Phoebastria nigripes | reverse complement strand
CCTTTTGCTTTGTTTTTATTTTCTTTCAAAAAACTGTTGGTCAGCTTCCCCTTTCATTCAGTCTTTCATGGTGGCATGACTTCTTTTGATCTTGTCTGGATAAAGTCTTTCCAGGGTTATGTCAGACATTTAGGCCAGTCCCAATTCACGCCCATCCTGTGAGCACATAAGGCAAGACTGGTAGTGCGTCCCTGGTTTGCTGGACTTTTTTGTGAACAAAGTAGTCATTGTTTCAGGTATATATCATTGTCTCTAGACTGGGAATATGTGTATAAGTGACACCCTATGTTATAGATCAGCTCAGACTGTAAGGGTGGACGTTACCGTTCCTTGGGCAGGTGAGGATTCATGGCACATCTCCGATAGGTTTTCCCCCTTACCTGCTGAGCGATGTTCCTAACGATGCCTCTGGCCTGCTGATGGCATCAGCAGCCACTGTCTAGCACACAGCACAAGCAAAACCCTAGCTATTTAGGTAAGCTGCTGTGGTGACAGATAACTTGGTTTGTGATGGGTATCTTGGAATCAAGCATGAATCTCATTTTAACTGTGTTTGGGGAAATAGTACCTCTTCCTTCACTGACTCTTTTGCCCTCCCTGAAATGACTTTCACTGAGCGCTGCTCCCTTTGCAAATTCGATCCTTCAGATGGGACAAGAGAGGTTTACAGTGACGTGGGTGTTCAAGAACTTTTCTAGCTGTTTTATTCTCCCTTTTTTAAATGCTACAGTCAGGCCCAGAGAGTGAGTCTCTCCTACGCTTTGTGTGAGCATGAGAAGCAGGTTGTATTTTATTACTTTAACTTAAAGTTAATCCTTTGCATCTTGTGTTCACACTGGCAATGAAATGACAGCAGGAGTGAGGTGAGAGTAAGTGATAATGTCTTAGCATTCGACACTTAAAATGAATGTGTGCTTGTGAAGTTCTGACTCATTAATTCTTTTTCCAGGCAGCCGTGTGGCTTAGCAATGCACTTCAGTACTGTGATGGATTTTAGATTAGACAAATAACCCAGAATAACAAAGACTTTATTGCTTGATGGAAAGGGAGGTTTTCATTTGTTTGACATTTTTGTATCAAAAAGTATATGAAAAACTTAAAAGTTTGCGTTTTTCACTGTCACTTACATCATATAGCAATCTTAAGGACACAAAATGCCCCAAGCCATGTTCCTTGTAGGAAATCTTTCTCTAGGACTGAGCTACACAAAAGAACATAAAACAGACTCTGAAAAACGCCGTTTTAAAGTGGAGCAGAATTGGGAAACACCCTGCTTTCCTTTCCTCAGTCCCTCAGAGATTACTGCAAGCCACTTCAGTGAGACTGTAACTATAATGGTATGATACTATAAAGTGTTTTGTGGACTTCAGAGTAAACATAAATAGAGAGACCACATCACCTGAAGCCCTGAGATGCATGAGGAAAAGTGGAATCCACACTAATGACTGAAAACATATCCTTTAAGGGCTTTCGAAGCACAGAAACATGTTTATTCCAAAGAAAAAAAGGAACATCCATCCTTTTTAATCCCCTCCTGTGGATGTTATCATAAGAAACAACTTGTTCCACTGATATTACCATACCCTGCAATTTAAGATGAACGAACTATCATCAATCCATACAATAGTTACTACACTAAGGAGAAAACTACACTATGTTTAAAAAGAAAATAAAATGAAAACTCAACAACCAGGGTATATTTTTCATTCTTTAGATTTCGTCAGGTTTGCATTGTCCCAAAGCATTGAAAATGTCTGACTCTCCTGTATAACAAAGTATATTAAAAGTGACTAGCATTTAATCCATCAAGATCACTCTCCTTGTAATGGCACAGCAAATGGCTGGGCAATATTACTTCTCACAAAAATGATTGCTAATCAATCTATGTACATGTGTTGTTCACTTCACCCACTCAGCTAAGTAAAGTTCAACAGCAGAGTGAACCGTAGAATTTTAAGCTTTTTCTGAGCTTTTAGCCCAGCAATAGCATACATATTAAGAATCAAAACTACACCCACAGCAACATTTTGAATTTATATAAAATATTTCATATCCTGTTGAAATGCAACAGGCTCATAAAGACGTATTTCTGTCTTTCACCTGAGGCATTTGTTTTCCATTAGCTGTTATAACTTGCAACGCTGTCCTTTTTTAGCTATGAAAAATTAAAACAGTGGTTTGGGTAAATTTGTTTCTTGAATATGCTATTCCACTTTTCAGCAGTATCACTGCTAGGAAGTATACCTGGAACCTCAGTTCAGATAATTGATGTCTCCAAAACAAGCAGTCAAGAACAGAGCAAGCTGAAGTCTACTCTGTTCTACCAGTTACACCTCCATGAGCTTTGTCTCCCTCAGATTTTTTGCGTGATGTCTCTAGCTGCAGTTTTTATTTATTGTGTAGCCATTGACTACAATTTGAATTATGCCTTCTCAGTGAGGCTATCTGGGTGTAACTGAGAATGTGGTTTACATTGCATATTCTTACACACAGTGGCTGAAGATTGGGAAATAATAGTTGTGTAGATATCACATTTCTGTGTACACTTGCCATCCAAAAAACCCGTATTTTCTTGCTTTTAGTCTATATTCTTCAAATTTTTTGAATTTGTAGTCTGAATACATATAAACATTACTCTTTCTACCTAGGAACCTTTATATTTAAAAGTATTTTTTCAGGCTTCTTTTTTCTTCTTAACTAATGCACTTCACAGAAGTTTTTGATGTTCCTAATCTCCATCTGCCATTCTTTCAGATGAAACGTGCTTCTTTGAGTGAAAATCTCCTAACTTCACATACAGGAACAGCTGGGGGATGCCGAAGCTGTCTGAATTGAACTTCTAGGCATTTAGGCATGTAGGACTAGTCTGCTGCTGGCTACATGTTCCTTTTCAAGCTCATGGTTTTGTTTCCTAAATCCTACTGTTCTACTTCATTGGCTTCTTACAGTATTTATTTTTCAGTCTGATTTTAGCAAATTGAGATGTATATGAAAGTGTTGCCTGTGTTGTGTCTGTAATACACTGGACAACTACTTGCTTGGAGATTAGAAACCTCCTGAGAGCTGAGTTTTCCTTCTGTGCAGAAGTTCTACTGCTGCTGTGCAGAGAGCAGCAGCGTTAATCCCCTACCAGTCTGGTGTGAGGCAGGGTTACAATTTTGTGGACATTATTCACCGGTTACAATTTTGTGGACATTGTTCACCTGTTTGAGCCATATTTGATTTATAGGTTATTCAATCTCTGTACAAAGATTATTGATAATGCTTTGGTTATGCAGTTGCCCCATTGTCAGATGATACCAATGGAGAAGATTTTAGAGTTTCAAGTGAATGTCTTTATTCTTATACCATTGTGTGGTTTTTTTCCCTTTTCTTTTTTTTTTTCTTTTAATAAAGCACATACTGCTCACATTCCCAAGTGTGAGCTACAGTGGACCTTAGGTTGATATTAAAAAGGTATATTTGTGCATTTATATTTACGCAATGCTGGAATAAGTTGTTGGATTGATAGCCATAAAAAATGAAAATGAATTGTCTTTTAGCTGAAGGAAAAAAGAAGAGATGTGACAAGTTTATATGTCCCTATTAACTYTTAATGGCTAAAGGGACAGAGAGATACCTTAACATTGGATTAGTGTAGATTCATCCTAGCTGAATGAGATTGCCTGAGGTGAGAGTAAAACCACCTTAGTCTCCATACATAACTGAAGACGAGATATAGGCTCCTGTTGGGAATGATTCAGATCTTAAATAATCTTAATTGGCTTCTGGAGAAGGCCAGGTCGCTCTTTCCATTTTTTGCRTAGAGAACTAGTAGTGACTATATACTTGCATATATGACTCAGTGGTTAGTGAGAGAAATATAAGCTCTTACTCCCACTGTAACCAACCTTGCCAGGATTATAGGCTGCTCTGGCAGGAGCTTTCAAATAATTTCTTCTCCAGTTTTCTCCATCCCTTTTTTCTGCTCCTTGTTCCACTTCTGCTTGACCCACATAGAGTCACAGAGTTGTAATATAATTCAGGTTGAGAGGGACCTCAGAAGGACTCTAGTCCAATCCCTTGCTCAAAGCAGGGTCAACTGTAAGATCAAACATGTTGCCCAGGACTTTACCCGTTCAGGTCTTGAAACCCTCTAAGGATGCAGAATGCACAGCCTCTCTGGGCAGCCTCTTCTGCTGCTTGGCTGAAGTAAGAACCGTCCCTGGTTTAGTTTATTAGCATTGTCTCTTTTTTTTTTTTTTTTTTAAAATTACCATGCAACTCCATAAAGATCTTGGCTCCCTCATTTGGTAATCTTTTAGGCATTGGAAGGGTGCTGCTAGGCACCCCCAAAACCTTCTCTTTTTCAGTCCGAGCAAGCCCAGCTCCCCCAGCCTCTCCCTGCAGGGCGTGTTCTCCAGCCCCAACCATCTTGGTGACCCTCCACTGGACTCACTCAAGTTTGTTGATGTCTTTTTTGTATTGGAGCGGACATATTATTCCCAACTGGACATAGTAGTCCAGATGTGGTCTAAAGATTCCTGGGTGTGCTGGTTTTGACTGGGGTAGAGTTGATTTTTTCCATAGTAACTTGTATGGGACTATGTTTTGGATTTGTGCTGGGAAGTGTTGATAACACAGGGATGTTTCCGTTATTGCTGAGCAGTGCTTACACAGAGTCAAGGCCTTTTCTGCTTCTCACACCACCCCACCAGCAAGTAGGCTGGGGGTGCACAAGAAGCTGGGAGGGGACACAGCCGGGACAGCTGACCCCAACTGACCAAAGGGATATTCCATACCATAGGACATCACGCTCAGCATATGAAGCTGGAGGAAGAAGAAGGAAGGGGGGCGTTCGGAGTGATGGCGTTTGTCTCCCCAAGTAACCATTACGTGTGATGGAGCCCTGCTTTCCTGGATATGGCTGAACACCTGCCTGCCGATGGGAAGGAGTGAATGAATTCCTTGTTTTGCTTTGCTTGCGTGCGCGGCTTTTGCTTTACCTGTTAAACTGTCTTTATCTCAACCCACGAGTTTTCTCACTTTTACTCTTCCGATTCCCTCCCCCATCCCACTGTGGGGGGAGTGAGCGAGTGGCTGTGTGGTGCTTAGTTGCTGGCTGGGGTTAAACCACAATGACACTGGGTAAAGGGGAATAAAGTGAGCTCCTTGTGCTCTTGAAAAATATTACAATTCAGAATCCAGGAAGAACATGAAACAAATCTGGAGCCTATTTAGTTTCTGCTAAATCTGAAGAGAATGCGCTCTCATCTGCGTCAGAGCTCCCTGGCAAGCCCTGTCACCCTTATCTAAGAAATCCTTTCTCTAAAAAATGTCAGCACACTTCTTCCTTTGTTTTTCTCTCATTCCACGAAGATACATAATATCTGCAAAAATGAAGTTTTTGGAATTGGCAATAAGTTGCAGTGTGAAGAACAAAGAAAAGCTTAATAAAATTAAAAGGTAGTCAAAGTGAACTAAAACAAAAAGAACCTCAGCAACTGACTCACTACAGAAAGCGTTGACTCAAAATTTCCAATCCAAGGGATAATAGAATTTAGTGGCTTGAAATAAATGAATAACAACAATATATGGACTTACATTAATTAGAATAAAGTTCAGATGGGGATTTGCAGACATCTCAAGCACAAGGAGTGAAACTACCTTCTTTCAGTTAGAGAGGTTTCTTGTAGGCTTGCAATTGGAAGAAGGCTTGTTGACAGGATTGTGGCATTTTGTAGGAGGCCAGAGAGCTCACTGCCGGAGAAGGTGTGTTGGATTTTCTTAGATAATGGCTCTGCTGGAGGGGCAGGAACCAGTTTGCCAAACACAGAGAACACAAGGATTATTTGGTATCAAATAAACCCTGGTAGGGTTACATGCTCTCAGTTAAGTACTGTCCAGATCCCCTTTCTTGCTCCTTTCACATGCTTGCTGGCTTTAGGTTAGCTTAAAAATGTCCCACACCACCTCCTATATCTCCTAGACCAATGAATGTCTCCAGGTGAGCAAAAGGGTGAAAGAGGGAATTTTCTGGGATGTTAATGAAATATGGGTAAATAAGTAAGCCTGTGTTTCCTTCTCATTTCCAGAATAATAATGGGTGAAGCATAAGTGAATCTCTCTTTCTGTGTTTGTTAGCAAGAACAAAGATATCAGGACTCGCATTTCTTTCTGCATCATGATGCTGTGACTGCTGGTCAGATGACGCAGTGATGTTTTAAAAAGGCAGGACAAGACAGACCTGTGCTGCAACATTTATGCTTGCCATTGCTGAAAGCCAAGTTACAGGCAACAGGAACAAATGAGCTCTTTTTAGAGGATGAATATGAATCTGTGTATGTTGTGGTGGTGTAACGTGTTCTCTGTAGTGCAAATATTCATCCTTACTGATTCTGCATAATTTCTGGATTTGTGCTGAATTCATATTTTAGATAAAAGATCCCTCATTTTTTAGGCAGATCTCACTGTTTCTGTCTTTCTTCTCTTTGTCTTTTTCTTCCTCCCATTTCCCACGTTCCCCTTACTCCCTAGGTGTCCAATATGGCCTTTTTATTGATCTTTTTCCTTTTCTCATCCCTGATGTTCTCCTGCAGCAGCATTGTCCTCTCTAGCACCAGCTCCTGTGACTGGTGGCTTTGTCATATAGCTCAGAAACCCTTGTGCTCCTTTCCAGGGCTTATCTTTTAAAATTAGGATGTTTCAGTGGTTGTGGACGGATATTAGCAGGTTATGCTAGGAAATTTTTGATGTTACAGCAGAAATTGCTGTACAGCTATTTTAGGGATATGTACTGGAGTAGTTACGAGGTTGGTAAAGAAATATGGTAAAGAGATAGTAGGACTTAAATACTGCAACAAGAGCATGACTCTAATGCTGTTCTCTTCCTACAACATTGTGTTCTTGTCAGCCAAATAATGACAATACTGAGTAAGAGACTTCAGGGACTGATACTGGACAGTGATTCACTGAAAATACAAGAGCACATATAAACCTGACTGTTACATATTATGGTTTTGTTCATTAAAGTGAATTGAATTCATCCCGTGTGTGTCCAGTTCTGGACTCCTCACTACAAGAGAGACATGCACACACTGGAGAGAGTCCAACAGGGCCATGAAGATGATTAAGGACCTGGAGCATCTCTCCTATGAGAAAAGATGCTGTTCAGTCTGGAGAAGAGGAGGCTCAGGTGGAAGCTTGTTGTTGTGGTTTAACACCAGCCAGCAACTAAGCACCACACAGCCACTCGCTCACTCCCCCCACAGTGGGATGGGGGAGAGAATCGGAAGGGTAAAAGTGAGAAAACTCGTGGCTTGAGATAAAGATGGTTTAATAGGTAAAGCAAAAGCCGCGCACACAAGCAAAGCAAAACAAGGAATTCATTCACTCCTTCCCATCGGCAGGCAGGTGTTCAGCCATCTCCAGGAAAGCAGGGCTCCATCACGCGTAACGGTTACTTGGGGAGACAAACGCCATCACTCTGAACGTCCCCCCCCTCCTTCTTCTTCCCCCAGCTTTATATGGTGAGCATGACGTCACATCATATGGAATACCCTGTTGGCCAGTTGGGTTGCTCCCTCCCAACTTCTTGTGCACCTGGCAGAGCATGGGAAGCTGAAAAGTCCTTGACTAGTGTAAACATTATTTAGCAACAACTAAAACATCAGTGTGTAATCAACATTCTTCTCATACTAAATCCAAAACATAGCACTATACCAGCTACTAGGAAGAAAACTAACTCTATCCTAGCTGAAACCAGGACACTCATCTATGGGTGGGAGGGTGTAAAGAAGACGGAGTCAAGCTCTTTTCAGTGGTGCCCGGTGACAGGACCAGAGTCAATGGGCACAAACTGATGCACAGTAGGTTCCCTCTGAACATTGGGAAACACTTTTTTACTGTGAGGGTGACCAAGCACTGGCACAGGTTGCCCAGAGAGGTTGTGGAGTCTCCCTCCTTGGAGATAYTCAAAAGCCATCTGGACATGGTCCTGGGCAACTGGCTTTAGGTGTCCCTGCTTGAGCATGGGGGTTGGACCAGACAACCTCCAGAGGTCTCTTCCAACCTCAACCATTCTGTGATTCTGTGATCTTTTGTTATTTTCCCAGTAATGAGAAAATTTTAAGGAAATCTCTATCCTTTACTGTAGTTCTGATAAAGCTAGTGAGGAAGATATCATGCCATTGGAATCAACTGTTTTAACATCATGTAATCTGAAACTGTTATGAGGAGGAAAAGCAGGCTGCACCATCAGGGTAAAAATGATAGCTGTTTTCAGCTTCGAAACAAGTGAGCGAACATTGCGGTAGCTACCTGCTAATGCTGATGTAAGTAGTGGAACTGCAGCTACAAATAGGACATCTAATAGCCATTTGCTAAAGAGAGTAAAGGGATTTTTTCAGTTGCATCATTATATTACATAGAAAAAGACATCACTTTCATGATGGCAGGACCTTGACTGAGAGTCAAGTGGTTATCTGCAGGAGATAAGGTGAATCTGAAGAAGAAAACTAAACTGCTGAAAAGAAGTTATTTAATTTTTTAAATTTATCTTTCTTTTGTTCTTCAAACAGTGGAAGCTCTACATTTGGGAACACTGATGGCAGCACATGGCTATTTCTTTCCGATCTCAGACCATGTTCTAACACTAAAGGATGATGGCACCTTTTATCGATTCCAGGTAAGTGTTTTCAATATGTTCTTGACTTGTGCAAATAGAGGCTCATATTAAAGGCCTTACACAAAGGTTCATAGCAAATTTTAACCATACTTTGTCTCTTATGTAACCTAGTAAATGGTGGCAATTGCCCTTAAAGTAAAAAATGGTAGAAGGATTTTATTTAGAAATTAAGTCAGCAAAGTGTTAAGATGATAGTGACCATTTTGATCCCTGGAAAAAGTGTGATAATGCTAAGTGTGAAAGTATCTGTCATGAAATAAAGTAATCTAGTATTTTGGAAATATAGTAAAGGAAATGAAATTATCTTGTTGACTCTTATTCCTAACATAGTCTTAGTCTGGAAAGGGGGAGGTATTTTACTTATTCAGCCTATAGCAGAAATCTGATAAAAAATGGAGGGTAATATTTATATTCTTTCTTACGTGAGGATTTCCTTATTGGTAACAGAGTAGTATTGAAGTAGTATGTATTCTTCAAACAAGTGCAGACACATTTCTACATTGATCTGTCAGTCCCGTTGCATACAACAAACATGCAGATGCTTCAGAACAAGCTGGAAGGGTGTATATGTATGTATATGTATATCTATACCTACACATATATTATTCAAATACCTACATAGTTGTATTTTATTATATCAGATTTCAAACTAAGGGCTTGGGGAGCAGGGGTGTTGCTTTTCTAATAATGAATAGCAGGCTAGAAGTTTGCAGAGCAATACCACTATGACTTAAAACAAATATGATTGCACAGTATCTGATTATGTATTCTAGGGAAGGAATTAACTTTGCTTGCCATGTGCCACCTTTGACAATAGTGGTTGTGTTCTGTATTGCTCTTCCTATGAGATGGTCTTCCTGGTAGGTATCACCAACAGCTGCTCCAAGATCTTCCCTAGGTATTTGTTGCTTTGAAATTATATTATGATTATCACTATGAAATTGATGATATGAATACCATAGTTTGGTAATCCTGCCTTGTTAGTTCTAACTGTGTTAAATACTTACAGAAAAATAGTATCTGGTAGAACAAAATCTATTGTCTTCAAGATATTTAAGTCTAAGCTTTGTCTTAAACATTGTTTAAATAAGAAGACATCAAGAATAAAATAAAACTGAGATTGTGGTCTTTAAAATGCAGAAGAAAACTGTGATACATTGGAGACCAATCATAGTCTCAAACATTGTATTAGATTAATTGCTGTACAATACTTTCATCAGTATTTTGGCTTGAATTCTATAGACCCACATAAGGGAAGAGTTCATAATATTTGGTCTAAAACAAAATCTTAGAATGAATATAATTAAATATGTACAGCACAGTCTGGCAAGAAAGAGAATGATTATTGCATACATGCATACAATATTATCATATTTTCATATGTAGATCCTGTGGGTCATACAGTGCAAAAAACCTGTCCTTCAGCAGGACAGTAAGTTACATGTGTATATGGGTAACACAAAGAGCAGTCACTCCAAGCCTCCTCCCCCAGATCCACAGTTACCTTTGATCCTGGAGAGAGGATCTGAAGGAAAAGGTTTCCTTCTCATGGTGCTTCATCCTCCTCAGTGTTCAGTAGAAAGAAGAGAGGGATGGCACATGGGTGAAGGGGCTTATTGCTGAGGGAAAGGCACTGATGTGGTTATGAGGTAAGTGAAAATTGGAAAGAAATCATGGAGTGGTTGAGGCTCCAGTTCTTGGCTTGTCTCTGCATAGGAAGTGGCCAGAAGGACAAAATATCTGAGGACTTCATTTTGCAGAGAATAGGACTTATTTGTAGGAGTGCTGGTCATTGAATTCTGCACAGCTGCTGGCCTGCTTCTATCTCAAACATGGGAAATGAGCACCTCTGCTAGCATGATAATTTGATTGAAGGAAAGTATAGATTAGAATTAGCTGCACTGTGAACAACTGAGAGTATTGCAGCTACCCTGCCATGGGCTTTCCTCAGAGAGGTCTACAGCCTACATGTTTGGACATGAAGTTTCAGTGACCATTAGACTGTAAAATGATATCAGTTAAGCTACGTAAGTTAAGGATTTGGCACCTATTTGACATATGCATATGAAATAAGATAATTTCCTCAAGTGTTGCTCAGTATATATCTGCAGTATTTTGGTTGTTTGCTGCTCTGTGGTACCTTTTGCATTGCTATTCCTATGCTAACAATGTTAAAACAATGCAATTTTAGCTGTTAATGTATAGCATGATAAAAAATTCATAGTGGTGTCATACTGTTACCTGGAGGTGTAACAGCAAAAGTTACATCATTACAATTACACATTCCCAACCAAAATAAGGCTAATATAAAATCTGTTACTGAAGCTGTTAAATTGTAAGATGAACACAACATACTCAATGGGGAGGAAAGTTTGACTGCAGATGTGTGAATTTTGCACTAGAATAGTTGTTCAGGTGCTTTGGAAATAGGACCCCCTGAGTATTGGACAGGATTCACAAATTTCTGGATATTTTGATAGAAAGAGAAAACTGTGCACCTGCCAGCACTGAAAAGTTCAGAAGCCATCCCTGCAGAGAAATCTCTGTCTGCAATACAAAGACCTGACCTACAAAAACCAGGCTAGCTACAATAATGTTCTCCATGCACTTCATTTTTTGTTTTCCAAAGGGTGACGCATTCCCTCCTGACAGTAAAATTACTTCCAGTTTGTTTTAAACAACCTTCTGTTGTATAGAAAGAGCTAAAAGCAGTGGGGATTGTGCTTCATTTGTGCAAATGCCCTTTTACAGGCAAAATTATACTTATTCAGTTACCAGCCGTCAGGAGGGCTGTAAAATCATAGTTATATCTTCTTTTTAAAATAATGTGGACTTAGAAATAAAAAAAAAATCATTCCGGATCATTCTTTGACCTACTCAGGTGTAATTAGATTAGTTTCTGTGATAACAATTTAATTCAAAGGGGATGGAGCTAAATATTAATTGCCTTACTCAGAGAGGAAATTTCTTATTAGTCTCAACAAGGCAAAGCAGAAAATTCAGGGATAGTGATACTTTCTGAACCATCCTGAACAGCTGTGTTGCCTTTTCCTGGTAATTTAAGCCTGGGACCAAAGAAGGAGCTGAATACCTGCTAACCACCCTCCTCTACCTGAGGGCAAATAGGTATGAGGGGCCCAAATAAGAAAAGCAAGGTGCACCTTAGAAAGCAGATCTTCCTGGGGCCAGGGGTTACTCACTGAGACCTTTCATCCGTGTCCACATAAGTGATAATATGTCCGTCCTGACTCGCCCTCTCAGCTGGTAAACTTCTATAATAGTCTCCCAGGGAAAGATGATTTGTTGGTTTCTTCTACAAGTTGCACATGCGTACTAAGTGTCTCAATATTCATAGTGAAAAATAACGTTTCCTAATATCTTTTGTCTTTAAACAAACTCCTAGGATACTTGAGTCTAGTGATAATCACACTCCCATTTTTTGATGAGATTAATTCGTGATGTAACAAATTAATTTTCAGAGGTGAAGATTAGGTTCTGCTGTTGTTTTGTAACTTTTAAGATGGAAGGCATAAATAGCTGAGAAAAAGTGTCAAAATGGGAACAGTTTCTTGTGAAAGCATGAGTCTGGTGAAGATAGCAGCAAAACTCGTGGATTTTGGCAAGATGAAGGTTTCACCTGTGATGTCTTCTCCTGTTCTACCACTGGGAACACTTTCTTGACAAACACATTTAACCTCTCTTGTTTTCCCATGCCTAAATTGGGGACAAAAATATATAGCAATCACTGTAAGGATCTTGGAATATCTTTGCTGCAAAATAGTGTAGAGCATGAAGTGTTGTGGAACCTTGTGTCTCAGGTGGAATTACATTGCTTCCCACATCTCTTTGAGTCAGCCCTTCTCAACTAGCTACCTCTTGGCTCAGTCCTGGGCCAGCCTCTGACCATTCTGAATACTGAGGCTGTGGCTGAACATCACAGCTCTCCAGCCACTCTCCACAGCCTCGCTGGATCATCTACTGTGCCTTGAGGGAAGGATTTTATTGGAAGCCAGATTTTAGAAATAAAAAAGAAGCAGGTTATCTTACACAGCATTTGGCAGATTTTCTTTGGCAATTACAGGTGCAAGGACTAATTCATTGTCTCTTCAGCTCAGGCTCAGCATATACAGGTTCTGTTTAGGTTTCAAAGAGGGAAAAATAATTTCAAATCCATGTGTCTTTCCGACTGCCCTATGAGTACCCTTTTTTCTTTTTTAACTCCCTACTCAGACAGACTTCCCCCCCCCCACTGCTTTCCACGCTCATCCCCTTTCCAGGTTAGAAAAGAGGAGTCACGGAGCCAAAATCTTTATTGTTTCCAACTTCCTCAACCTGTTTTTTAATAATTCTGAGTTAACCGTGGAGCACTACTTGCTGGCATCCTTCCTTTATGGGCTTGACAATGCTAGACCAGTGATCTTACCCTTTTCCTTTACCAGGAGATCATTTGAGTCAACTGCAGTGAATGTAAAACTGAATGCCCATGAATTCTGCCATCCATCATGCAAGGCATTTGAGATTGTGTATAACTATTTTTTAGCAAAGACTTGATTTCTGCTGTTTATAAAGACTCCCTGGTGCCTGTGAGAGGAATAGCAGTAATATGCAAAGGAAGGTTTATGAGTGATTTGAATATTCCTCCCCCATCCCAGTAATTAGATTTTAAAAGATTTCATGGAGTGGAGCAGCTTCAGAAACAACAATTCTTTTTTTATTACTATCAACAAGGGATAGCTGAAAGATGTTTAATGATTTCCCTCCTCAGTAATACAGTTTAATGCATAGAAATTAATCATGTTTTATAAAAGCTGATGGGCAACACTAATTTTTACAAGTGGCTGTTTCATTAGCTCAGATATTATTATTGATTAATTTTATGGTAGGGCCAAAGCAGATCTATTTGTCTTGTCACAGGATTGCTCACAATGCATAGCAGTCACTGCTGCCAATTTGTTTAGTGCAGAATATGTGCTATATTACAGGATTTTGTTTCATATGACTATATTAACAGGAGGATTATGGATTTCTGTGGTTAGGTTTACTTAATGATATTAGTCTATAATGTGAGAGAACCAGTATGCATTTGTGTGTGCAAAACCAGTTTTCCATCAATGGCATGAAGATCCTTGTAACAGCCTGTTTTGTTCTGAATGCTTAAATGGCTCTACGATCGCATGTGCAGTGCTAGGTAAGCCTTATTTCTCTAGCTGCTGACTTGTACTGGCTGCCTATTCAAATTACAGATACAATTAAACAAAGTGCCTTGAAAGTGTACTGATAAAAACTGGCAGCATTATTTCTGCCTGGGCTGATAAACAGTACTTGACTTTCCCCAAACCGTTCTACCACCCACCTTCCTTCCGGCTATAAGTGGGATGTCATGGCAAAATGACAAATGTTCCCTGTTTAATACTTGTTCATGATGAACTGCTTCACATTTCCTTCTGAGGAAAAATAAAATTCTTAAGTATGATAATTCCTTCAGGTTTTCTACATTTCACAAAAAACCCTTGATATTTCATAATCTTCTCTTTGAAAATGGTAGTGTTGAGATACAACATGTTATACCACGTCCATAACTCCCCTGGGGAAAATCTTCACTTATGTAGGGTTTCTAGATCATGAAACAAGGCACATAGGTTGTATAATGTTTGTGCTATAGGAATATGTGATATTGCAAGGGATGTTATAATTCTTCTACAGTGTACTCGGGATATGTGAGTTGTAACAAATAGTTAAACCAAGCTTTGTTTGCATTGTCCAGGTATAGGGAAGGTCATTTACGTGGGCAGAGCCTCCTTGCATTGCTGTGGGAGTTTTTTAATGGATCAGATGAGAGCAGGCAGCTTTCTCCTTTGCACACACCTCCTACTCTCATTCCTGACCTCATTCCGTGAGACCAGGGATCTTCTTATCGGACTCTTCTTACTTCCTAATCTTTCCTTGTTGAACGAGGCAAATCTTCTTCCCCCAGTCTTCATGGATAACCTCTCTAGCAAATTCTTCTAAGGGATTATTAAATATCTGGACTGTGAAATTGCATGCACAGTTTTGAAACAGAAGTGGAAAGATGTAAACGCATCACATACATTATAGTCACGTGTTACGTGATTGAACTATTTGAGGTCTGTAACATCTAAGGGACAAAGTAGACTTCAGACTCCATTTGTAGGAAGATCAGGTTTTTGGAGTCAAATGTTCCAGGGATTTCTGTCTGAGACCTTGTGCAAGCTCGATGTTAACTTGCCTGATTGCAGAGGTTGGGACAATAAACCTCTGTGCAGGCAGGAGCCCATGAGGTACTGGGGCTGAGGAGGACTGCAGCCGGGAGCGGTGGGGGTGCACTCAGAGCATGCCCCTGAAGAACGGAGACAGGCAAGGGGCTGTCCGGTGCACTCGAGGGCCAGCCTGAACGGGGGGCCTTGATACACGTTTCCCAAAAATCTTAATGTATCATTCTCATAACTGAATTGTACTATCGTGGGAGCCTTGTGATGACGTTTCTCCCTGGGTCTTTTCTCAGCCAGGAGTGACGTTGCTTCAGATTTACTTTTATAGCTACAATTTATCAAGGGGTATTCCAGTTTATCCAGTGTGCATGACACATGGCGAGGTAGATTAAGACCAGAACTTTATGACTGTTAATACCAAACAATTAGGCAAGAAAATGTGGAATACACCTTTGGGAAAACGTCAGTCATTTTAACTACACACAAGTTTATTGTTGATGGATTTATCCATACAATCACAGCATTGCAAAAATCCTTTAATCAGAAACTGATTTTTTAATCATGTTTCATTTTCAGTGTCTAGGTTTTTTTAAAGATTTTTCTTGATTTTTTTGACTTTCTTTCTGTTTAAGTCTTAATCCTGTCCCTTACCATTACTTTTTGTGCCTGGTTTTAGGAGAATTTTCCTTGTCTCTGCACTCACTAGTGCCATTTCCTGCTTTGAAAGTGAATAATAGTTTTCTACTCTTTGAATACAACTTTATCAGCAGCTGTAGCTGCTTTTGAGCACATACCTTTTGGTGATACCATAATTCTTCACTTGCTGGTAAGAAAGTAATGTAGGACTTTGCCTTGGTCCAAATACATAGCATCTACTGTTTATTTCTCATCTAGTAGAGGCTTTACACTGTCAGTGACCTAATATGTTTTTGAAAAATCCAAATTTTAGTAACCTTTAGCTTTTAAGGATTTAGAAATGGATAGTGTATTACAACTGTTCAATCTAGACACTAGAAAGATTAGAATACAGAAAATTTCAACTTTTCCCCTTTTCTGAAAAAGGTAGATCTTCCCCTTGCTGTAGTCTTCTGAGGCTCCTCTGCCTTATGTGATTTTTTTTAAATAACTGCCCATGTTTCAAAGGTTACTTGAATGAATATTTTTTCCGTGTATAACTTGCCCTTCAGGTAACTCGCACCCCTTTAAACGTCATGCAGATAATCCAATACTTTTGATTACTCTTGCCAGTTAGATACTAGATACTATAGAGAGTTAGAGGAGAAAGAGAAGTACAAAAGCAAAAATTTCATCATAATATTTACACATGCATATAACTCACAGTGCTGAGGAACCAGGAGTCGTTCTTTAGTTTCGTGAGGTTTTTTTGTTTTCTACAAATAAACACAGTTTACCCACATGAAAACACAATAATACCTGAAGCGTTCTCTGCTCAATTTCATCAGGCCTCTAACCAGAACTGTCTGACCTCATATAAATATTTCTCTTCCTGGTTTTTTTCCTGTACTTTGTCATGTAGTCTTATCTTCATGTCAAAATTAATTTTGAGCATGTTCGTCGAGCTGATTGCAGGCAGACTTGAACTTTGTTCCCACTGGGAGCCAGCTGGCTGGAGGCCAGCTCCAGCCACGTTGCAGTGCTTGAGCTGATGAGCCGTACTTCTCAGCAGGTCCCATTAAACACATCCGAGCACCACGCAGGCAGGGTCATGGCTTGCAGTTCAGAGGCACCTTGTGCCTTCCCAGTTCAGAGCATCAGCAAGGAGAGCTCACGCCTGCGTGTCATTCCCTGGGCAGAAAGACCTTTGTCTGACCGCAGCCTCCCTCCTTCTGGAGACTCAAACAAGGAAGGCATTTAATAATCTTCTGTACTTATCTGTACTAACTGTTATTTGAACCCCTTTCTCACATCGCAATGTTTGCCTTTTGCTGGGGTTTCTTTTTGGCTTACCTTATAACACATTATTGAAACCTTTTATTATGACTTATCATGTGCTTTGCTAGTTAAAACTCATGTTCTGTTTTAACTCCTCTGCTTTTATCTCCAGAGGCATGGTGGTGCAGGGAGGCTTAGACTCATCCTTAGTAGCATACGCATTAATTTGTGCTTTTTCCATGATCTCTTTTTCATGTTTAGTTGATTGGAGATTGCCAGTGTTGTTACACTGGCCTGTCACTACACTTTCTCTCTAAAGGTACTTGGACGTTTAGTACGGTCTCTTTCAACAACTGCTATCTCCCTTCCATCTCTTTGTCCCTCGGTTTACTTTCCCGAGAGACCTCCTCTGCCTGTTCTCTGAGCCTGCTGGCCCTCATGCTGCTGTGCTCGTCTTTGCAGAATACCAGTCTCATCCTACAGTCGCTTGCACTCCAAGTACTACACACCTGCAAAGCCTTGGTCAGGTACTCTCTAATGGAACAAAATCTATTTTGTCTGTTCCCGCAGAAGTTTTGTTCAGCTTTGGAAAGGAAAAAGCACTTCTCAGCATTGGTCTGAACCGAGTCCCTCTGTTAGAAGCAGGTCCTGCCATTGGGATGCACCTTTTCGACCTTCAGAAAAGCCTTGGCCACCTCTGCTTCCTAGTGAGCTAAAGTGACATTTCACAACTTTGAAGTTCCTGCCTCCTTTCCCATGTTCTGTTTAGCGCCCACACTCCCTCCACCACCGATGTGCAAGTCCCAATAAAAGTTTAATGTGTTATTTTAACTAAATACTGAGAACAGTAATATCAGGTTTATCCTTGATTAATAGAATCTCTCTAAGAGCCTCTCAGAACTATTTCTTGCAGTATTTTTGCTGGCCAGGGGTAGCTTTTCATTTATGTATGAAACAACAGAGTCCTCCTCTTACATCATAAACATATTGTTGTGGATATATAGTATTTCCTCATAGCCTGATGTGAAATGAATGCCAAAAGCAACTTTGGGATTTGCTCAAAATCAGAAGACAGAATTTATTTTTTAATCTCAGCTGGGATGGGAGTATATGCAATTTGTCAAGAGAAATCCTAAGTATGTATAAGGAGTTTTAATATGGAATTTGCAGCAAGTATACCCACAATTGGAAGAATCTCCGTCTCTTTACTTCTGAAAGGGGTCTTTCCCTGCACCTTTCTCCAGCCATCCTCCACCATAACTGCTAGTCCCCCCTAAATAAAATCTGAGTGCCAGACCCAGCTCAGGAGCTGCTTGAGCGGATATAGTTTCTATGTATTTAATAACCCTCACTACATCCTTTTTCCAGAAGCTCACCTTGAACCCATAAACAGAGGTTAAAGTTACTGTTAGCAGGAAAATGATGTAGTTGTGCTTTTCTTCTTGGGCCTCTCCCAAGATACACTTCATGCCTATAAGGAAGGACTGTTCTCCCTCGCCGAGTTTGAAAACTGTGTATTTAGATGGTGGTGACTTTATGCTTTATATGATTGACATTGTTAAATTACTTTTATAGCTTTTTGCTTCTCCAGGATTCGCTGAGTGCTGCCATTCATTGTTTAGGGGTTCCTCTTCTTTCCATTTGTGCTTATACTTTGATTTCAGTGGCACTGCGAAGGAATAGTTGATAGGAGAATGACTTATTGCTGCTCCGTTACAGAGCACAAAACAGCTTACAAGAAACACATCTCAGCCTTTGAAGTTAGCTTTTGATAGTTTCTTTTTTCTCCTTTAACTCATTGCTGTTGCTTGATAAATAGCAAGTTCTAAATTGTTCCTATTAAAGTTGATGGGTCATTGTTACAATAGAGAGATATTTTTCGCAATATATATTTAACCTGACAGTAGGTGTGAATGTGTCACCCTTCAGCCCTGTTGGTTTCCAGATTAACATTAAAACAATTTTGAGGGAAGTGGGCAGCAAGAGAGGTTTCCAGATGGGAGATCTTTGAGAAAAATCAATAAGAAACAGAGAGTAAAGCAGAAGTTTTTCCTAAGGAAGCACTGTGTTTTGAAATACCACTCAGACCCGTCCACATATTTCATGAGATTAATTCAACTGCTCAAATAATTTGTAATTCTCTGTATGTGTGTGTATGTGTATATATATATATGAATGTGTTATGTATAAAATACTGTAATCCTTTACATTTTAACAAAAAGTTAACATTTTAAAAATTAAGTTATTTGTATGAAAAATGCCTATATGGTCTTATATTCTTCATTTGGTATAAGTGAATTATTTTAACAACACATTTAGCACAGTTTTAATAAGCATAGTACTGAACTAGTTATTGATATTTTTATTGGCTTTCCATTAAGAAAATCACATTTTAAATCACAATTGGTAAACAATTAGAAAAAAAATAGACTTCAACAAATGAGAAGAACTTTGACAACTTTGTGAAAACAGGTTGTATTTAGTGGCATTTTTAAACAAATAACTCCTAGGAAAGAGTATTGAATATTAATATATACTAATGAAAACTCTCCAAAATTAAGAACTGAATGTACCCCAAAGTATCTTCTGTCTTTTCACCTTCTAAAACTGCTTCTTCAGGACACGTGAGAGGTATGTTGCTAGGGAAGATGAAAAAGACAACCTCACTACCTAACCTTGTGGTTTTTATTCCTTTAACTTTAAGAATAAAAAGAACACTTTTTTCTTCTTTTTCAACGCCATTCTGACACTAGTGCAATAAACAAGCGTACAAAGTAATCTTCTGTTTTGATGCCTTTTTAAAAATTGTCAAGTTAACAATATAACTCATCTCCAAAAATATAAATTGACTCTGAAAACCAGTATCAATCCAAGGACTGTATAATGCTTGCATTGTCTAACTTGAGTTCCCTACTTTTTTGTTTTGTCTATAGACACCCTATTTTTGGCCATCAAATTGTTGGGAGCCGGAAAACACAGACTATGGTCAGTGTAGAAATCTTTCCTATTTCTTTCGGGAATTATGTATTATATGAATGAACACATCATTGCAGTTGGTCTTGTTTAATCATCCCACTGTTAAAAACATAATTATATGTCATGTAATTCCTGTGCAAGAATTGCTGATATTGAAATGAATGCGTTGTTACCTTTTTCAAAGTTTAATAAAAGTTTATTAAAGTCAAATTTGGAGTTGATCTGAGGAGAAAAAAAAAGCCTCAAAACTCATCAAAACCTACCTTGCCATTTACATCTTCTGTTTGCTCCAGGAAGTGTAATTATTTACAGTGACAAAGTCTCAGTGAAGCAGGGGCCACTTTATTGATGGTTGTGCAGTAGTTATTCTCAGATTCAGACMCAAAGATGTGCCTAGTTTGTATCTCTTATTTTTGATACACACCGCGTGGAAAATTATTTATTATGGAAACTAATACGGTTCTAATATGAACTATATTAGAAAATACCTTGTTTATTTGCCTGTTTCTTGGGGTTTTATTCATAAACTACACATTGTAATTACTGATGTGTGCTTAGACAGGAAAATCTGAAGACGATAGGTAGTAAAGTATTACAAAAAACTAATAAAAAATTATAACCAAAATTAGGCGCCTCTGTACACCAAATAGTGACCTAATTTTTAAAGAAAATACATTATCTATGTGCAGTCTCCTGTTCATTCTAATCCAGACTGTAAGTACTCAGCTCATCTGAAGACCAGGTTACTTATTTAGGTAACTAAGCATGTACGTGATAGCTTACCTTTTCAGAAACTCAGACTTTGAAAGTCCGTATTTACAGCTTTTTGGAAATTTAGATGCATGTTCACTTGTAATATGGATTCAGTCTCAGCCCTTGGGAGCTGAAGACTACAGGGTTGGACAGTTCCTTCCTTTCCGCAGCGGACACAGTTTAATTTCAAATACGTTGCTAAATAAAACAATTTCAAGCTGAGACTCTCAGCAGAGCCGAGTGCCTTCAAGGCAGAGTTTGAAAACAGTGACAGTTTCCTCATCCTATAGAAGGAGAAAAATGTTCATCTTTCTTTAAAATATTGAGATTTGAAGATGTCCAGTAAATAGTTATTGAAAGCTACAAAGGAGGAGTTAAGTCATACCACACCTGAGTGATTAGCCACTCCATATGAGGAAATTAGTCGCTGAAAGAGAAAATGCTTGATTTACCACTTATTACAATGTTTTTTCCTTTCATTGAAAGTGTTATTTGCTTTTCTCAGAGGGGCACTTCAGTATAGTCTCCTAATATGTTAAAGATCAGAAAGTAATTTACTATGGTTTTAAGAGACATTGAGTTGTTCAGCTGTAATGTGTATTACATTACCAGGGGGATTTTAATAAAGAAATATATGCTTAACAGGTCTGAACTTGAGATCAGGCTGAGAAAGTTTCTATTAATATCCTTTAATCTAAATTAGGAGACACTAACTTTCTAGTCACAACTGATCACAGGATTGGGCAATGAATTACATACCTTAGTCAGTAAATAGAAATCTTATACAATCTGTCCAGTTTTTGCGTGCCAGAAATACAGAATTAAACTTGGGATCAGTTTCTTCATCATGTGGGGAGGTGCCTTTGTTGAACAGTAAACGTACTCGTTTGAGAGCTTTTGAGATTTAAATATAAGACCTGTAAAATATGTTCCAGTTGGTGAATTTAAGCTCTTCTGTTGCAGAGGGGTGAAGGAAGGGAAAGCCCCAACCCTGCCATCTCATTGCTCCTTCCGAGTCATGAGCCAAAGGTGCAAGCCTGTAAGAAATCCACCCGCAGCTCCCCCATGCAACAGGGACAGAGCATTGCACTAGATCTACCTAAGGTGGCCGTGTGTCACTACAATTGGCTAATGCTACAGCATTCGCAGGAAAATAAATTTTTAAGACAACTTTTCAATAGTGTTCTTATTAGGTTAGCATCTTCCCAGTCACAGACATTAGCATTTGCCTTGTGGCCTGAGGATTTTTTTCTGATACTTTGCTATGAATATAAAGAGAGGGCAGACAAGGGGAGAACTGAATACAGCTGCTTGCAAAAAGGAAACAATGTCATTGTAAACAATGGTCATCAGAGGAATACAGAAAAACCAAACAGATAATATTCAAGAATCCAAAATAAATCTAAAGTAGGATTGAAACAATTTGAGAATATCAAAGTATAAATTCCACCTCAAATACACTCCAGAGAGGTTCTGCAGATTTTCACAGTAATTCTGTTACTTCCTAGAAAATATAATAAATAGAATTTATGTTATTACAGATATGCAAATGCATTTCATACTTGTCATGTATTACGGTGCTGTGCAGTGCTTCCATTTTCATGGACTTGTCCTAACAAGCTTGAAACTGCACATCCTAAAACTAATAACTGTGGCAGGCATTAGGAGTCTCTCAAGGCCAGCAAGAAGTAGGCTTTCTCTGTAATCTTCCTTTATCAAAGTTATTAGCAAAGCAAACCACTTTCTTTGGCATTGACCTAATTTTACAAGTCTTTGAAAACACACTACAATTTTATTTTAATTTCAAAATTACTCCTAACCATTTACCATTACTCACCCATAGCTGGACTACTGTCCAGAATGTAGCATACTGCCAGGAAAATAATTAATCTTAAACTAGAAATTAAATGAAATTGAGATACTGCACGTGTTAGTTTATTACCAGAGCTAACTCAGAAACAAATTATCTTTACATCTTTGTATAATATGTTAATACCTTCTTTAAAATATAATTTCTTGTTTCACGTGAGCTTGTAATACCAAATATTTTCATTAAAAAAGATTTATCCGAAGAAAATGTCAAGAAAAAAGACATGAAAACAGAATCTTCCAAAATGTCGAGAAACTGCAGACCCATTCTTACAATAAAGCTATAGTGCAGTGCTATATCTTGGTGGCAAAAAGAGGGCTTGGATTAACTTATTGTTTGTCAAAGTGGAATCGTGTAGCCTTTGGTGTTGATTGTAACTATCAAAATATTGACCATCTGATCATTCTGAGGTTACTAAGAAATTGTTAATTTTCACAAAGTGCTGAAAATCTCCCTTCCTTTTTCTTCAAAATCATGCTATAAGAGATCTCAAGAGAGATGCCTCAAATTGCAAATAATTTTTAAAAAGGCAGGTTCTTAGGTTCCATCTGTTGAAGATACCCGTTTTAATGCCATATGTCTTGGAGTCCACCCATGCGGGACATGTTGTTGTGTGTAGAATCCCATTGGTTTCAGTGGGATTTTATTAATGAAAAGAAGCATGGACAATAATAATAATAATAATAACAACAACTATTMTTTTTAAGGCCAATGTAGTTCAAATTACTTTGTGTTTCCTGTGAGTTAAGTCATGTTCCTGAATTATGATTTGGTTTTGTGACAAATAGAATTGGATCTCAGTTCAGAAAACTGGCTCTGGAAATGAATGCAGCTAATGGCTGAGCATGTGACCTACCTGTAATCATCTTCTCTTTTCTTACATCTCAGAAAGGGGAAATATAATGCCACACATGAAATTGTTATTCCATATGCATTTGGCCTCAGTTCTCATGGGACCAGTCAGGTTCTCTTGGAGGTGTAGTGACTCACAGTTGTTGCAAATTTGAGGAATTCAGTTCCTTACTGTTCTCTTTTTTCAATGAGATAATCAAGAAATGCAAAAGATTAGGGAAAAATTCCATTCACAACAAAATAGCAATTATTTTTGTGTTTAAAGCTCAAGCCGAACCTAAGCAAACAAATGAACGTAGTTGTGACAGTGTAAGAGGCTTATAAGAATTTCAGACATATAAGATATGAAGAAGAATTAGTAACTTTTACTCATTTTCTCTAGTGCACTTTTGTTGATGGTTAGACTCAAAAGTGTCTGTGACATACAGACCTTTTCTTACAGTTAACTGCATATTAAATAAGAAGTATGTTCAAAGGAGAGACAGAATAAAATTTTGAAAGTGCCACAGCCACTTACAGTGTTAAGGAGGTTTGGACTAATACTAGAAGACAACAGTCAACTGCATCTATATAGCTGCAAGAGGATGCTGTTTCAGCCTTGTAATTTTATGTGTGTGCATTTCTCCCAAATGAGTTAAAAATGGAGGAGGATTGCAGAATCTTGGTAGGTTATGGAGAACACAGTAAATATAACTGATAATGCAACATGAGTTTAAGAGCACATGGCTGTGTCATCTGGAAATGATGCTAAATGAGACTATTTTTATATATATTCAAAGCAAATTCTTAAATTCTGCTGCTGTGAAGGACAAGTTTTGAAAATGTACATATTTTCAGTAGCCTTCCAGGTAAAGTCATGTGCTATAAAGGCAATCTTCTAGGAAATTAGAGCACTTACGGGCGGGGGGGGCGGGGAAAGCCTTAATTAATTGCTCCCTTTAAAAGCGTAAGCTCCCTGTCTGGATAAGTGCTGCCTGTAAACTTCTGTGGCAGTTCTATAGATATTCATGACTCTGTTATCCAGTTATGGTAAAATAAAGAAACCATCTACTTTTGCTATGTGAAAGTTGTTGTCTCACAGCTGTTGTTCTCCAGCTTTTTTATGAAAGCAAAAGTCTGTCCTTTTTGAATTTTCTTGATAATCAGCTAACAAGTCAGTCCATACAAAGCTTCCTTCCTAATGATACCTCCTTATCACTTAAGAGTAAACTGACAGAGACCTCTCTGTGTTCAGCCTCTGCTGCTCTGTTCTGAACACGAGCCATCGCACCTGGCTTATCTGCCTCTCCTCTGCCAAACTTGCAGTTATGCTAAAGAGTACATAGTGCACAAAAAGTAATTGCAATCATGTATCATGTTTTTYACATATTGAAAATTTTCTTATAATTTTCTCTCTAGAGTTTGTTGCCTACTTATTTTACGTGCCTAGCTTCAAATCCATCTATGAAAATTTGATTAGTTCAGGTATTTTCTCTCTCATTCGTCTTGCTGCACCCTTTTCCATGGACTAACTGGCTAGAAGGAGAACTGTACAGAGGATGCATTTTATACTTTCTTTGCCCAAATGCTCAGGCAGGATTCCCTTGGCAACAGCTTATTAGTAAGCGATTTGTGTTTGAGAAATATTAAGCCCTATTGCTTACCTGAACCCTGCTGGAAAACTGCATGTGCTCAGCATCTCTGGAAATCAATCCATAAATATGAGTCAGTAGCTTGGGGCAAAACTGGTAGCAGAGTAGCATTTTCTTCGATACAAATTGTCAGATATGAATAAAAAATTATTTGTTAAAATTTATGCCATGAGAATGAGGAGAAACTTACCAATATAGTGTAAATAGTTCTGGAGAGCTCTGCAGTTCTATAATCTTGAATCTTGATGCCCAGTTCTCATTTTTTCAACAGCTAGTGTCAGCCAGAGTACSTCAGCAATGATTCCTGCAAGCAATCCTCTTAGGTCATTAATAGAGATCCCTCCTTTAAGGACCTGTCTCAAAGTGTCTCAAAATTTGCTGGTTTTCTAGGGGTAGTCAGAAACAGACTCTTTCCACCAGACTCAAGTAATGTACTAAGTTGTTGCTAAGACTGGGCTGTGGCTCCTTAAGTGAGTGACTTTGCTTTGAGAAACTGCACATGCAGAATATATTGACTAAGATCTTGGTGGCAGGACTAAGTGAGGAGTACAGTCTGTCAAGGAGAATAGACCCTCAAGAAAATGTGGCTGGGGCCACTGCTTGCCATGTGTAAAATTTAATCTGGGCAGAACTGAATCAAATGAGCTTTAGGAAGGAGACTTGCATTAGCAGAAAGATGGAAGAGACGACCTACAAGATTTTTTTCCACTCTGAATTCGTATCCCGTTACATTTCTCTGCAGAGCTACATAATTCACTCATTAGGAGCTATCTCTGTCATATAAATGATGAAAAGAAAGTCTCACTTCAACAAGCATGTCCTGAATTTTGTTCTGATCTTTGCTAATTCTGACATTGACAAACCACCGCAGTGAGGGCTCTGTAAGCAGGAGGCATTTCCTGAAAATGCTTTCCAGTCAGCCCACCACATCAGAGTTTTGTACTTACCTGAATTTTTCTTTCCATGAATGTATAACTTGTTTCCATAATATGTAGAGCATGGAAAATGTGTTTGGCCAATGCATTTGTACGCACATGTATGAAAAGGAAACTGACCCAAGTACATGTTTTCTGCAGCATTATTTTAAAAGCATTACTTCAAAATAATTGATAATCTGCATCTAGGTCCCCTATAAATAGAGACAAAATTTCTTATCAGAATAAGTTCTGAGATTTATAAACATAACTCATAATTTTCAGAATTGCTTTCAAATTACCGTGTTGAGTAAACTAAATAGGTTTGTCTGTTTCATTATCAATATGGAAATTAGAGCTTTCAGGCCATGAAGGGAGCAGTGACAACAAATGCTTTTTCTGTAGTCATGCACTGTCTTGCCACTGATAACCCTTTGCCAGGTGGGCACTGAGTAATTGCCCGCTTTGTCAAGTAATGGCCACCTTCTGATGCCATCCCTGTAGCTGATTTTTGCAGTTTAGAAGAAAATACTCTCCATCTTCTGACATCCTCAGCCTTGCCTTGGATTGCACATGCCCTAAGTGGTTTCTATGCAAAATCAGTGTATTTGGATTTGTTGCACCTCCTCTTCTTAGAAGCTTTTTAGCGAGTGCATTTGAGTCCCTCTTAAATCTGAGAGCCTTAAAAGGAGGTAAAAGCTTTTTTTTTGGTGACAAAGCAGGGTGTTAAATTCTTGAATGCAAATTGAATGCATTATGGTAACATCAAGAAGTATGAAATAATTCAATGGATGCAATTTTAAGTTAGATTTGACAGCAGGTTATTCTTTATCTGATCCTATAGTTTATGTAGCTTGGGTGACCTCTCTTCCATACCTCTTTTTGTCACCCTGTGGGACTTTCCCAGGCCAACGTCATCTGGGGACTTTTGTGTGTGGAAGATGAATTTGCCTTTTTCTAATTCTTGAGCTCTCTGGTAGTTTGAAATTTGGTTTCTTTCTTGCCCTTGGTTTATGTAAGAAAGTCCTCTACCCATCTAAATCTATAATCAAATTGCATTCCTTAAACGTTACAGAAATAGTGTGATCAAAGGGTAAAAAGTAGAGAAAGGGAAGAGCRTTTCAGAAGTTATGTTTTTGACCATTTGGCAATTTAGTGCACATAAGCTATCATGGTCTTCCTTATAACTTAATGTTTTAGCATTTACTAAAAAATGTAGTTCTTTTATAGATACATGAGGCTGATTGGTGACGCATTTGTCCACCTAAAAGTTGTCATCTTTTTTTAAGACTAAGGGCAACTCGATAGCAAAAATTATTTTTTTTATTGAGTAAAAGCAGACGTGACCTCAAGAAGTTATAAATAGCCCTAGAAATCCTGATGTTTAAATAAGATAGTTGATTTCATTTTCTCCATCCTGCAGTCATGTTCTGTGCTGATTGTCCCATAATTCTCCATCGATGCAGGCACTTGCATATGGAGGGAGAACTTCTCTCTGCCCACAGGGCACTTTGAAACCCTCAGACCTTGCAGTACTTTCTATTTTCTTTGCTCTTTAAATACTGACTAGGCATATACACACTGACTCTGAAACCAGAATTTTGACTCACAGAAAGTATAAATTTAATCTGGCCTCAGAGGAGGTAATGAGTGTTCACTGAAAGTTACACCCACCATCTGGGGCTGAATCAAGCTGTAACACCACTGGCACTGGGACAATTATGTAATGAGTTTAAGTCTGTGTACATGGTGGTGGATGTGTAGGTGGCATTATCCGTGGTCTTCAGAGGCCCAGTTGTACTTCCATTGAATTTAGCTGAGGCTTTTTCTCTGCTGTGGTGAGGGGGAAGATTTAGCCCCTCTTTAGCAACAAGCTTAAATTCCCCAGTTTAACTTTTGGGTGAAAGCTCTAGGTTTTTTTCAGTAAGTGTGTGTAATATAATGTGTACTCAGCCCAGTTTCTTGATTCTAGAATGAAACCTGTCATTACCACTATGATCTTATTTAAAGAAAAAAATCTATAGAGGTTTCTTAGGTGCTTTCAAGTGCAAGTGAACAGTCAAGAATAGGAAACAAAGGTAGCTAACCATGAAAATGGGTTATTATTTTGGGTGTAACAGTTTAAAAACTTGCAAGAGGGAAAACCCAGACACCCTTTTCATGCAACTCTCACTAGAACACTTTGCAGTCTCACTTTAAGCTCTCACATTGCCCACATTTTGTGAATGCCTGAACAGAATTTTCAAGAGCGAGTAGTCTGTATTTACTGCACAGCTACCAAAGTGTATTTTAGTACTGGTTGGTGGTTCAAATGCCCATTTATAAACATCACTGACCATCTTTCATTATGAAATGTTGTATATTAATATTGCCTTTAAAATTATTGGCAAATCTGTTTTCTCATGATAATCAATCACTTATAAAGCACAAGCTATAGCATCTAATATATAATTCACTTTAGTGGAGGCAATTATGTTGATTGCAAAATCCATCAGAATACACTGGCTCTAAAAATAAGAGTGTATGTGGCAGTCCATATTTAGCAAATTGAGGTTATTAATCAGACCCTGTTCTTTGCGTATCATTCACCCATACGTTAAGCGTTTTTCAGCACCTTTGTCAGGGAGTGGCAAGAGCGGGCAGCTCTGCAAGGGAAGGTAAGCAAGAACTGAGGGTGGCAACAGTGCAGGCAGGAGCAATGTCCTCACCGACAAAGTCTCAAGTGACCAGGAAGATCCAAGGTCAAGCCAGGAAGCCAGGGCAGTGTTGGTAAGTTACAGACAGGGCTGGTTAGAGGTGTATCTACAACATAGCTCAAGCCAGGGCCAGGGGAAGTAGCTGGACTTAAGCACAGCTCCTGGGTGCAGGGGGCCTCAGTGGACACCCTGGATGGGCTGCTCAGGGCAATTACAGCTCCTTGGTGTACTGAAGGCCCTGACCAGGACCTTTGCGGGGTAGATAAATAAGAGAACTGTACAGATAATAGAGGAGCTTTTAGTTGGAGACCCTTCCTGCAGATTGTACTTCTGTATGAAGCAGTAAAAACACTGACAACTCATACAAACTGTGGGATTAGAAAAGCAGACACTGTCATTCTCTGAAATGCTGAGGGCTGATGACTCTGCTTTGAGAGGGAAACTGCCTGACATCCTCCCCAGATGCTCAAGGTCAGGCTGCTGGACACATGCAGTTACTTCACACGTGTTTTGGTGCAGAAAAGGAGTGGTACCTGCGAAAGATGGGAGTATCCGTATTTCAGATCTCGTTGCTCTAAAAGTCAGAAGAACAAAACCTCATTTCTCTGTGTCTTCAAATGTTGTGGCTGAAAATGAGAGTGATTTTCACATTCTTCTTGCTTTCCAACGTGCTAGTGAATTTTGTTACAGGCAAGCCAAAGAATATGATAATGAGAGTGTGAACTGGTGAACTCAAATTCCTGAGCTGCTGCCAGCTTCTCGTGTGACTACAAGTAGCTCTTAAATAGATCCTCAAACATGCACTTCTATAATAAGGATGTAATTGTTAGCACATAGCAATGGCAGTAAATTGAGTCAAAGAGTAGGAATGTCCTTCAGACTATTTTCTTCTACACTAGTGGATATGTCGTATTTCCCAAATAACTAAGTCTTTCTTGGGCATTATCTTCTGCCTTATCCACACTGGCACACAGAAACATTTCTGACATAAAGAACCCAAGCCACAGGTATTATAACCTTTAGGCTCCTGAAGGGGAGGGGAAAGGTCTGATGGATGAACATGACTTTTTGGGTCTTGGCTAAGATATGCTCATAATGAAAAAAAAAAAAGTTCTTATATGGACTATTTGCTATGGAGTTGGAGCAAAAAGGGTCATTAAAAGAACCCTGCAGGGAAAATACTGCAGTACAGTCACACAGTGAAGACAAGAGTTTTCTTAGACATAGTATTAGATTAATAGTGTGGCAAGCTAATTCCTCTCTCCTGCTCCTGGTGACCTGGTGGTTGTTTTGCCAGTGTTGAGAACTCTGTGATCTGAAGATGCTTTTTTGTTAAAACCCTGACAGAAAGACGGACAGTCAGCCACCTCTGCAGCAATGATTTTTGTTGGAGGTAGCAGGAGATGCTAATCCCAAAATATACCCACAATGGGACTCAAGGAAGTGCTAAGCTAACTAAAGGTGCCTATACAGGGACCATGAGAATGTGGTTTACAAGGGCTTAATCAAGTGCAGAGAACAGGGAGTTTGTTTTGTTTCTGTTCAGACAGGATTAGACTGGTTGGGCTAGACAAAATTTGACCCCTGGAATTCTCAGAACTGTCTACACATTTCTTTTAAATATGTATTTTATTGCTAATATTTTCAAGGGGTTTAGGGATTTTTTTTTTCTTGTTCAATGAAATATCTCATTTTGAAGGAAAAGAGAGGAAAATGCTTCACTGTAAAAGGAGCTAAATGACAAAGACCATCTCTCTCCTCAGTATTGTCTTACCTCTGTACTGATTGTGGATGCAACCTAGGTACAAAGGGTCCAGAATTCATCCCCTCATCTTTTTGTGACATTTCAGCATGCATGCCAATGCATTAGTGTAAGTGTGTACTAATATTAAAATGCATGGAAACTGAGGCTATAGAAACTGTTTGTCTGCTATACTTGGTGTGTGACGTGGATTTATATCTGTATTTGTAGATTTTGTAGACACAGAAATTGCTTTGGAACATGGGGGATATGGGAGTGCAGGGAATAAAGAAAGAGACCATGGCTTCTTATGGGAGTGGAAAGTGAAAAAGTATGGAACAAAATAGACCAGATAACACACACAAAATGAGGGTGGAAAAAAGACAAACACTGCATTAAAATATAACTTCATTTTACATCAAGCAACACCTGTAACTGCAGCTGGAGTTATTAGAAGTGCTTGTCATCAGTTCCACTGGAATAGCATCCACTGGAGTGGGTTTGCATGCATTTGCAGGTGACTTGTCAGAAATAAATGTTTCCACGGAGTTGTAAAATATAATTGGTTTGACTACCTTAAAAATCAAAGCTATATATAAGATGAGCACTTCCTTCTTCCTACTGATTGCAAGAGTTAGGTTCCTATGTGAAGTTATTCCTCTTTGCTCCTGTAGTGGACAAGCTGGCAGTCAGGAAGCAGGAACATTCCTAACCACAACCAGTAAATATGGGCTCTTTTTGCTGATTGTAGAGACCACAGATAAGTTAAGGTTTTCTTACCTACACTGATCAAAAGATACCTCCATCTCAGACATGAAAAGGTGCTCTGAAGTAATGAAGTGGGTAAATATTGCACAATAAGGAATTGTGCTGCACTCATCGTCTTACTGGTGGGGGAAGCTGTACAATATTCAGAGTTGATGTGAAGTATTTGTTGCTAAATAAAGTCTATTGCAAATGTACTTCATTCAAGGGTAATGGAGTGCATAAAGAATTCAGGATCAAACAACGTGATGCAAACCACTGTGCTGTTTATGTAGTCTTAAGTTTCATTTTCATCCCTGCATCCTTTCAGTATTTAGCTGTCAGTATTCCATTTCATTAGTTAAAATTCTGCTCTGTGTGAATGAGGTGGAGGCAGAACAGCTCTGCTGAAGGATTTTGGATCTAGAAAATAAATGAAAGAATATTTTTTCTCATTATATCTAATACATGATACACTTTTTTCATTTTTTGTCTTACATTATTTTCTGTTTTAAATATTGGTTATCGCAGACTAATCTGTATGAGACTTGAATTTTATCTGGAATTAATTTTTAGCTAAAATCTTCTTAGGTTGAAATGTTGTGATTTCAAAATATAAAGTAAAAATAAATAAAACCATGTATACACGTTCTTAAAAACCTATTTGACTAATATAGCAGCAGCTCCTGATAAAACTCTTACGCATTATGAGTTATACACACACAGTTTAAAAAATGTTTTTGCCACTTTTTCTTTAATGCACTAGTTCCCTGGCCATTAAACAACCTCGCCCCAAGTATCTCATGCATTTTGTATATGATGTCTGTTGCATAAAGTAGATTTTATAATTATTTAATGAATCTCTGTATCTGACCCATAATTTTAGTTATAATACTGGTAGCACTGATCCTGTATTTAAAGCTTTTTAGAATAGAGGGAGAAATCAAACAAAAAAAAGCTAGCAGTAAAATAGAGATGAAGCCTCTAGATTTCTGGTCTGCTGTGTTTGTGAGATAGTAGCAAATTCTGTGTTATTTTATTCTGTTCCAGCTGTTTACCTCTGCAAGCGGACAATGCAAAACAAAGCAAGGCTGGAGCTAGCAGACTATGAAGCTGTAAGTACCTGGGGAAAAGTAAATTTCTCTGCTGGGCCTAATGAGCATGTGAAATAATGTTAAGCATGAGAACTACAGGCATTATGTGTGAAAATTTATTAGGTATCCACTTTTGCGAGCATGTGGGTCTGACAGTGCTCGGTAGTCATAAATGCTGTTTGAGAGACTGTAGGGAAGGCTAGCTGGGCAAAAGTTGAGATTTTGGTCCATCTCTAATCTTACTCTGCTCAGATCACCATGCCAGAATCAGAAATAACTTTTCACAAATCCCAGATACACCACGAGTGTTTGAAAGCAATTGTACTCTACACCGTGTAGGGTTTGAATGAAGGATCTCTGGCAACATTTTCAAAAGCACTTGGTAGTGGTAGAAATATAAATCTCATTCTTTAAAGTGATGCTGGTGCTTGAGCCCTTGTCCCATCAGTTAGACGACAGGCAAAGAGGGTCAGACTAGAAGCACTTCCCACCCCCTGAAAGTTGTGTTGTGCACCAGGCAAAGTAAGATAACTGGGGCCAGGAAGAGCCAGAAAAAGAGGGAGTTTGATTAGCTGATGAGGATGGCACTCGCAAAGGAGAGAGTTGTCTTGAATTCCATCCCTATCCCCCCAAAAGTTCCTGAATTTTTCAGGAAAATGTCACCATAAAATTCATGAACAGCCCTGGCTCTGCGCTGAAAGCTGTCCAGCTGTGCTACTGTGACATGATAGCAGGATAGTCAGCCAGGCCTCTCAACATGCCAAATACTCCAGCCGCAGCACCATGCTGACACACTTTATTGCTTCTTCTGGCACAAGCTTGCTTTTCAGTGTACTGCGCTGTGGGGTATGCATAATTTTATACTTACATGCCTTAGAAAATTCACCACCAGTAGACAATCCACGAGAGCCTTTACTGGTATTGACAAGGTCTCTAGAAAGTCTCCTCTTCACTGTCTGCAGTCTTGCTTTTCAGTAAGGGTGTCATAGAGATACATTTGCAATGCACAGAAATGGAGTTAAAGCAACACTTTTTGTTAGGAAGTTTACAGACAATTTTTCACTTAGTCTCAGTAAAAGCAGTGCACGAAGGTAACTGGGGTCTTTTTGGAGGAAGATAAGAACCTCAGCCTTCTCCATGTTAACAGACTGCATACTGCTGCCATTTAAGCTGGAGGGAGATTGGAAAAGCTCTGTTACAGACAGTGAAGCTGTTCCAGCATCACTGGAGGAAAGAATTTTGCTAAGATTTTACAAATCTTCCTCTTGTTATTGTTAGTAGGCTGTAGGATATACATATTTCTTGTATAGTAGTGAAGAACTATAGTCTGCATTTTTTTTAAAATGAGGATAGCTGTGGAGGTCTTGGAAGATTCCTATACCACCAAAATATTGATAGCTTCTTATTATTGTGTTTTAAATAAATTGACAGGCAGCCAACATTGTTCAATGCAAACCATTTGTATAGATGACTGATGGGAATTGTCCTGCAGATCATCCAGTATGGAAAGTACTGCTGTTATCTTTCAGTATTAGGTATTTTCAAAACAAGAATGTTTCTTTGTATTATTACAAAATTACTCAGCCAGCACCCAGTATATAAAAATGCTTCAGAAATCCCATGTTCTGCTGAAGGTTGCATCCACCCTTGTCATCAGAGTTTCAAAACTAAAATAGTTGGGGCATTCAAAAGTAGATAGATCTAGTATTCCATCCCATTTGGTGTCAAGCACAGACTTTATATCGGATGAGTAAGGTACATTTACACTGGCACAGATACAATGACTTGTATTACATCTTGGGGGGGGGGGCGAGGGGAGGAGGGAAAGATAAGCTAAAAGCTATTAAATAACTTACAACATAACCCACTAAAATTGTGATGTATTTTCAGGAGAGTTTGGCCAGGCTACAGCGAGCATTTGCTCGGAAATGGGAGTTTATTTTTATGCAAGCTGAAGCACAAGCAAAGTAAGTTCCTTTGAAGATGAGGAGTTTTGGTTTTGCATGCTTTTTGAAGGGAGAAAGGGAAGGAAAAGTGATTGGACACTTGTTATGTTTAAAATTACTGTCATTAACACCGTTTCTTTTAAATATCCTGTAACATTGACAGAGTGGACAAGAAGAGAGACAAGATAGAGAGGAAGATTCTTGACAGCCAGGAGCGAGCGTTCTGGGACGTGCACCGGCCGGTGGTGAGTGCTGGTGGGGCCGCTCTGCCTGTGAGCGGGGCCACTGACAAATGTCAGCCTCTGTGGAGCATTGCGGTAGCCTGGGAACAAGTAAAAGGGCTGTAGGGCCAGGGGTTGGGGCCTGTCTCCCTTTTTTGCAGGATCTGTAGTTTATATCATTCTACTATTGAAGACTGCAGGTATGTGTACACTCAGTTTGGGGTTTTCAGTAGAATAGATTTGTTGTGTCTGATTTCTTGAATCAGAAGATACCTGTCTTTGACTATTACCATCTCAAAGGTTTCCCAAGGTATGAGTCACACAACCAAAATTATCAGCATAGCTAAAAATACTTTAAAAAAAATCTTTTTTTTTTTTAATCTGCTTTTTTGCTCACTAAGCCTTTCAACTTCACTCTGGTCATATTTCCAGGCTATTTTTAATTTATATAAAGGCTAGATATTGTTGGCTTTGAGCTGTGGGAGTCATATACTGTCTAAACAAGATTTGTCTGAGTTGCTTGTCAAAGTCCATCTGAAATAAAATTTAAAACAAAGGGTCTTACATAATCAACTGCCTTTGAGAGCTAAAACTTTGAGAAAGAATGTCAAAGGTCACTTCCAATTAAACTGTGAGAACTCAGTAATCACACTTTTCTGCTTTACTACAGAATTGTATCTGTTTCCCTTACCTAGAGTTAAGCTTTCATTTTCTGTGTACAGAGTTTGGTATCATTACCAATGAAACCAAATATGGACTATATCTTCCACTGTGACACTGGGAAAAGATACTTAACTAGTACTAATTGTTTTGAGGAAGTAAAGTTAGATTGATGATACCTGTAGAAGAGGTGAATACAGTGAGAAAGTTTCAAATAAAAAACAATAACTTGGACAGGGTCAGCTTGCATTTGTGACTGTGGAATTGAAAGAGCAGTAGAAGAAATGGATTTTTAGGTAGGATTTAGAACATCAGGTAGAGAAGATCATTTGAAGTGAAAGATTAAAACCACAGGCATTAGATACAAGAAGACTGGGACATTATTGTCTAGTCACTGACATGAAATAAGGAAGGAGGACAGAAAACAGTCTGCCATCTGATGTTGATGGGAGCTACAAATAGAGTAGACGCAGAAAGTTTCTATGGACCTGAGAACTTTGAAGGTGCAGACAGCTTTTGTATTAGCTGCAGAAATGGATCTAACGGTTTTGAATCTGGGAATGAGATGCTATTTCCAGTTTTGGAAGAGAAGATGAATTGTTGAAGTTTCAAGTTAAGATATAGGCAGAGAATAAGGAGAGAATTAAAGGGACCAGGACAAGAGGAAATTGAATCTGATTAAGAGCTTTGGCTGAACTGTGGATAAATCTGCCTGGTCCAGCAGATGTTTTTAATCTGGCTGTAGACATACCTAGGAAATATCAGAGGCAAAGGACTGGCTTACAGTCAGCAATGTAGGCTCCTGACTTTAGGAGATATAAATAGAAGAATGGAGAGGTTGATACTTTGGTTAACCAGCTCCTCTCACGAGTTAGTGAAATACCCATTTTGAAAATGTTGTTATGAATTTACTGTCACAGTAAAAGCCAGAAGCTTCTATTAAATAGAATAAAAAATAAAAGAGGAACAGACTGAAAAGAGGAGGGTGATGCTAGAGCTAATTACAATTTCTAATGGCTTTTCAAGCCCCCCAAAAGCCCATCAAAAACTCACAGAAATGTTGCTGCAACTCTGGAGAGCTAATTTTGGAAAATTAGCTAATGTTTGGATAAGAATCTGGGGTTAATGATTATTTTTATTTACAGTTTTTCATCTTTTGATAACAATTCAGAGGCTAGGGGCAGTGACAATATTGTTCAAAATCCACCCCAATTTAATTTTTTTTACTGAAAATGAATTTTGAGGACTAAATATTTCATTATTTGTTTTTTTTTGTTTAGGTGAGTAAATAAATCTTTTCCAGGTTTTTTTTGCAGGTGTCCTGGTCCCTAGTTGCTTTATTTCTTACCTACCTGGCTACAGTGCTGGTACAGAACCTTTACATATAGAATGTAATCTATGAATATTAAATCTTCATTTTATTTCAAAAAAGAGATACTTTAAGGTGATGAAAGGGATAGAAGAGGGAAGCAAGCCATCAGTCCAAAAGGACAGTACAGCAGTGCACTACAGGAATGGGAGACATGAAAAAAGAACAGCTATGTGACAGTGAAACCAGGAGAGTGTAGCTGCAGAAGAAGAGCATGATTTGGGTATCAGAAATGTCACTGTGACTGATAAGTCTAAAATAAAGGAAATGAACCAAGGTTTGATGTGTAAAGGTACCTCAAAAAGCACCTTTATTTCATAGATCCCAAGTCAAAGTCAATCCTGCAGGTGGTTATAGAGGCCCTAGAAGATTTATGCCATAGTCTGAGAGACAGACAAATGCTTGAAAGTCATCATGGCTGTTACTTTTGATCAGCTGGCTGGCTAGTGCCCTCATCTTTTTCCTAGGTTTTCAGCATCTGAGATGATGCTTGGAGATGAGCCAGAGAAAGCGGATTTGGAGAGGAGTTTTTTCAAATAGTCACCTGTTCTTCAATTTTCTTTTGAGAGGTGGTTAAGAGAACAGCTTTGATACCTCACTAATCAGTTTCCATTCCAATATTTATTAAATTGCAGTATCAATATGTGTTTAATTTTTTATTTTGCTGTGTATTTTAGTGTAATGTGGAGTGTAATCTCAGTCATTTCTGTAAATTACAGTTGCTGCTTTATGTAGGAAGATCTTAGCTTGCAGATATAAAGAGCATGACTGAGTTTCAACTGTAGGTACTGCAGCCTGCAGAGACATTCCTGAACAACTTTTAGTCTTACTAGTTCAGATATCAATTGCAGTAAAACCATGGAAATGTGTGCCAGGGAGAGCTGTATAAAATCCCTTGAGATCCTGAGCAGCAGACCTAGGGTAAAGTCCATGTCATTATTTCTAAGGTATAGCCAGTACCTAACATAGATCTGAGATTAATATTATTTGCATATAGTGATGCATTTCTCTCTTTGATGGCAGAGTAAACATATCTTAAAAGCCTTCCTTTTCTTTCCATTTGCCTAGAAAGTGTATTATTTTCATAATTTTGAAACTTCTATCAAAACCAGACTATGGAACTGAGCGAAAATTGGTTAGGAGGATTAGGGCATTAGTCAAAAAGCAGTAACAAATCAGACTAAATCAGGGAAGTCAGTTCCTTCCAGGCAAAAGAAATTAAGAAGCTGCTCTTGTTTGAAAAGAAATGTCATGCTCCTGATTAAGTCTTTATAGAAGAACTCATAGCTTTCCTGAATTATTGTCTCTGTTTAAAACCCATCATCTTACACTTGTTAAAAAGGGACAAACAGGTACTAAAACAGTAAATCCCCTGAAACATTCTCAAACCCACATCAAATACAGTTGGAGCAGAGTAGCTGCAGCTTGCTGTAAAATTAACTCTTTTAGGTAGCGAGCAAGGACAGCTGATGTCTTGCTGCTACAAACGATTCACTTTTCTTCCTGAGTTACACATTAATGTAATTTAAATGAAATGCATAATAAAGGCCTGTTGGGTACTTGTTGAGATACAGATTAATTCAGGAGATAATGGGGGAAGTATCCTTTTCTCCTGAAAGTCATCTGTATACTTCGTAACTATAATAAGTTGGAAAAAAGTTTTTATTTTCTCCAAAAACAAAACCAATATTTGTGTGATTTAATACAGTAAGACAACTTATCCAGGGTGGGTATGTCTGGTAAGGACAGCAGCAACGTTAAGGGCAAGTGTGGGTTTAAGATAATTCACTGATGATGTAAAATTCAGAAATATATATGATTTCTGGATTTGGGGGTTTCATGCCATTGTTTCCTAGCAGCAAACTAGGAAAAAAGCAATCTTTAAACTTTTTTGAACCTTGTCACACATGGCACACCTCTTGCTTCTCTATTTAGTTTTTTTATGAGATTCTATCTCCATTAATCTCATTTTACCTGTTTATATTTTAAAATTGTATTTTATGTGGTCTGAACATGACCCAGCATCTGAGCCAGTAGGTAATATTACCGGGTGTCTAGGGTCATGCAGCGGATRCTTGCGGTTATTTGTTCTGGGTTTTCTTTTCTTTCACTGCTTTTGTTTTTAATGACTTTTCCATCCTGTCCTTCAAGATCAGCCTCAAAGACTCGGCAAAAGACTGAATTTAAACTGGCTAAGGTGGTGCAATCCTTCATTTCACACTTTGCAAGCTACAAATCCTAGACTTTTCTGGGCCAGTTGCTTGTTTAGCCAGAGAACACTTCTGTCTGCTTTATCATAATATTTTCAGAAAGTTTTTAAACATCTCCAGGAAACGAATGTGAATCATGCCATCCGACTTCTCTAGTGATGTATCCGCACACAATTTTCATGTCTTCTTTTGCACCTGTTTCACCATATATCCTTACAAGGGAGTTTACCTCTCCAGCTGACAGGGAACGCAGCCAAAGCAGCAATTGGCAGTCTCAGATAATTGCACTTCTGGTAATGAAACAACGCCTTGTACAATGTTTTATTTTCAGAAGATATTTATAATGTTTATGATCCATACTCGCATCTGTTTGAGGCAGATATTTATAAGCTTTATAGCTAGCCTTCTAACTAAGACCTTTATGGAAGAATTGGTACTCACATTGTTTAGCATTGTTATTTAGTCTGATACTTGAGTAAGGGTGGGACAGACGGGGAAAAAGAAGCCAGCTTTCTTGCAACAGTGCAACAAACTGAAAGTGCTCAAGTTAAAACTGAGGATTATGAAGTGGTTGGAAATTGTGAAATAGCTAACTGATCAGATGGTGGAAGGACACAGAAAAATGAAATGACATTATGGTTTTTAGTAAGACCCAGTTCTGCTAGCAACTAGGAAAATAAGCTGAAGTAGTAAGGATAAGGAATTTTTTGAATAAGTGCAATGTTTATACATTGATTTTTGTTTCTGTATGAATTAAATTTGCTGCTTTAATCCAAAGCATTCTGTCAAGGATCTTCTTATAAATCAAAAGGCAGATAATAAATTTCTAAATGTCATGTATATTTGCCATCAACATTTTCAGAGACCTGTGGTCAGACTTTCCTGTTGTCACTTCTTTTCAAGTGAATAACTTAAATTCTTCTGTATGGAATCGGTAAAACAGCAGTTTCCTGCCTTTTGGGGTGAAAAAATTTGAGAAAGCAATAATGACTGAATATTTAGCATAGGGGCAACAAACCAGATAAATTTAACAGGTTTCCTTATGCAACAGTGTTGCAAATACTGGAATCTTCACATACACAAAAATCACATTAATACAGCCTTAATTAAAATTAATACTACTGAAGCACTGCTTGAATAAATACAATGGATCTAATTTCTGTACAATAATTTCTGGTTCCGAAACCAGTCACTACAAACCTAAAATAGTCTATTGTAAATTAAGAGTAATTAGAAATTAAATTAACTTTCAGAAAGAATTAAGCATATAACTTCCATGCAGCAGTATATTCTTTAGTACAGCTTCTAGTTTAGTTTCACATGACTTTTCTCAAAAATTAAATTTCAACATCCTTTTCATATGCATTTTGCATATTACGTGTTTCTCTGACACACAGACCACTAAAATAATTTTTTTTTAAAACACTATGATAAAATCCTGTTCTCTTAAGGTGAAAGCCCAGCTTTGCACTAGATCTGTCCTTAAACAAGCAAGTATGTGAGACGTGAGAATCCCTGTCAAGATTCAAGATGCTCTATCTCCTATGGATTAATTGTATGGTTTAATTTATTAGTATTATATTTCTTGAAAATTTCTCTGTATCTCTTTTTCTCCTGTTCCAAGCAGGTCCTTGGTTTGCACAGCTGCTGGAATTCCTTGTGTGTCTGATACTACTCAGGGAAAAGATCTGAACTCTAGTTTGAGAAGACAAATAGATATAAACAGGAAACTGGTACAGCATAGGTTCCTTTTTTTTGAAAGATGCTGAAAATCTTTGAAATTTTAAGTGATCCTAAGTTCCATGCTAAGTGAGACTTCCCATCTCTTAGTTTGAAAACCATCTGAGTTTTACCATGCTGCAAACATAATTAAAGCTTGATCAAACTAATTGATCAAATGTCTCTCCTTTGTCTGATGGTCTTTGAACCTCATTTGTCTTGTCCAAACAAGAGAAACAACTTGTGGTTAAACTTTTATCCATTAATTGCACTCCTTGCCGTGCTTTGATTGAGTCCACTGCAGAACAACAGTGGAACTACTGCTATTTTGATAGTAGTCAGTGATCTTCAAATAAATCCTTGAATAAAGCATGTATTGATTTTACTAATTGGTCCAAATGGCAAGTTTTCTGTCCTTCACATGGGGCTGTTTATAGTAGGTTTAACTTATGCTTAAATGCTTATGCCTTTCTCTGCAATTTATCAAGAATTCATTAATTCTGCATCAATATATTTCTAGTGGATGACACAATCAAGTTTATTGCTCATTCATTTCAACTTAATAAATAAGTCTGGAACTTTATATTATTTATCTCTGTTCTTTAATGAGTCAAAATGAAATTAGCTAACGAGGACATGTATTGAGCATTTAAATTCATTCTATGCTGCCTGCATAATTCTCTACTAAAACCTTCAACAGAAGAGAACACTTAATCCTAACAAAGCTTTTATTAATTCTTACAAATTAAGACAATCCCTTCCTTTGAAGGAAGCAGTTCAATAAGATTTGACATTGAACATTCTGTGGCCTGAAATACTAGTTCAATGAATGAATAAGAAAAAATGAAAAGCTGTTTTTACTTAATTAAAAGCCAATAGGTTGTACATCATTATCAGCTGATATAGACAGGTTTTAGCAGTTAAGCTGTGTACAACTAATTTGTTTCCATAATACTACTTGACTGTAGATGACTATATTCAGGGATATTTGCAGGATGTTGTCAGATGTATCACATGTTTTAAAAATAGATTCATATTAAGGAATATAACCAAATTTGAAGTTATTCTATGCGAGTCCAGTTCCAAGTTGTATTCGCTTATTTCAGTGTCACACTGAATCCATACATTGTAATTATTTACTCTATCTTGTGTTCCATAAAGATAGTATTTAGTAGCATAACACATCACTTTTAAGATACGGAATGAAAAGGCTGTAGAAATTGGGGAAAATATCTAATGCTTTAGTAGAACAAACAGGTTTTAATAATTTTTCCCTGATTATCTGCCAAATTTATGAGGCATCTGGGAATAAAATCTGAAACATGCTGCTACAGAATTTATACTTGAGAACAATCTCGGGATTTGCTTCCTAATCATTAAATATGATKTATAGGTGTTAATTGGAAGGTGTTAGCTGTACTTCCCAGATGAGCTAATTTCTAAAAGAAGAGAGAGTCCATAGGAAAAACTAGAAAAAGTATGAGCTAATTTTAGAGAAGTTTCGTCTGGAGTTCTAGGGAGGTGAAAACTTGATAGAAACTGTATATAAAGTCATCATCAAACTTACATACTTATTACAATTTATATATGAAGTTACCATGGCCATAATGGACTGTAATCCAAATATTTGTCTTTCTGTGTTTGCTTCTTATTAGAACTATAATGCAAGTGGGACCTCCGTAAAAACACTGTAACTTAACAGCAGGTATCAAAAGTCCAGTCATAATGCATGTGTGTCAGTCACACACCTGAATCAAAAAGGCATGTTTCCAAAGAGATAGTTGTGCTAAAAGTAATTGTGCAGAAGCTGGGAATATGATACTATTTAAAAAAAAAAAAAAAGTGTGTATGACACACATACATACTCTTGGAAATCCAAGTGGAGAGAAGTTGGTGCTGGTCCCTTCTATTACATGATAGTGTCTTGACACTTTTGTAAAACTTATAGTGCCACTACATATACAGGAAGAAAAAAAACTATCTGGTATCATCAATTTCAACTGTGGAACAAAGACTACATTCATCAAGTAGCTAGACCCTGCGGTGGGGATACCCACCCAACTTAGTTTAGCGTTTGTAATTATTGGGTTATGCTACATTTATGATAGATGGGGCATAAGTTGCAAAATTAAAAAAAAAAAAGTCCATCACTTGTATCCTAATAATTAAACTCACCATAATATTTTTCATCTTTCTTCAGACATCTACTGGGGATCTTGTGACTAGAGATGTCAAGAGAAGTCCCAATGCTTATACACTTGATTTCTCAGGGTTATTTTCAAAGAACTGCTGAACCGAATGGAAATTGTAATTAAGCCATAGACTTTTGGAGAGGCTAATAAAGTTCATAAAGAGTGTTTCAGATTAGGTACACCTGGTTGATTGTAAATTGAACCCATGATTAAGTGCTTCAGTTGTTGGAAAAAAATATTGTTACTTACCAAAAGGAAATGGTTCCTGTAGCCCAGTGCCTGTAATCACTGGTTTGGCTTTACTGCCTTGGGTGGTGTAACAGAGGCCAGTGAGATCCCCCCTAGCAGCAGTATCAATACACGTTCCTACATATTTGCAGGTTCTGGCAACTATGGCTACTGGGTTTATTTTTTCATCGCTTAGTTGAGGTTGATTGATCTAATAGTTATAAAGCGAGCTACATTTTCAACAGCTTTCAGGTCCTATCAGATAACCACCAGGAAAACAGTTTTCTGAAATTTGTAAAGGGTTGGAAATGTGCAGCCCTCCTTTGACTGGACCTTAAGATAACAGCTGGTTTTCCAAATCTTGTTAAAAGAGCTGACCACCTGTACTCAGCACATTTGAAATGTTTCTCTGAGACTTTCTATTCCACCAGCAAAGTCATTAATAGCGCAGCTCTTCCACCACAAAGCCTTTTTAGTCGTTGACCCTGAAGTGTGTAAAATGAGGTAAAACCCAAAAATATCCAACTAATCTATATCTAAACCTCAACCTTTCCTTATAAGCCTTAGTGGGTTCTGCACACTCCAATAACTTCCATCTCTGGGAAATGAAAAATTAATGCATTGCAGGAGAATATAGCCTGTGTTTTTCTTTGTGAGAGCTTCAGTTTTAGCCGTTACTGACAACTTACTCAATATAGGATTTTAATGTCTCCTTTGATGCTAGACTTTGTATGAGAAAAAATAAACTTTCCCCCATAACCAGAGTCGAACTGGGTATTCCTCCAGCTAATAACTCCTTTGTTTTTTTTCAGCTGATTACCACTGGAATTTATTTTTTTCTGTGCCTCATTTCTTTTTTATAATTTTTCATGCCCTTATTCTCCCCTTGATTTTTAGCTATGCACAGTTCAGGTAACTACACAAGTAAACTGGAATATAAAAACTACAAATAAAAATGAACTCTGGTATTCTGCTTATCATTCACTGTCTAATCAGCTTCCTTTCCCTACTTTAGAAGTGAGTGATATGAATAGTGACTGTTTCCTAGAAAAATGGCAGAAATAGCAACAATGACAGAAATAGCAGAATAGATTGTTGCAGAAGGCAATGCTAACATTTGACACTCAGGAAATTTCGAAGTTTAAGCTTACTGTATTTGTGATAGTCTGCTATTACAAATAACGTAGAAGACAGCTTTCAATCTCTGCCTTGTCTTTATGTTTGTGTGTCTGACTTTATCTTTTCCAAGTGGAAGCAAAGATCTGTCATGTTTGTATACATGTCCATGATTCAAATTTATAGTGTTTAAATTTTGAAAGCCTGAATTTAGTATTTTGCAATTAAACTTAACAAGTTAGCCCATGCTTGCAAAACAAATAAAAAGATCTATGTCATAGTGTGTTGACACTGAAACGCAATGAAATTGTGTAAGGGATGTGAATCAATCTGCCTAAATATTTACTGTTTTAATGCACCCTGAATTTATGGGTGTGCCTATTGAAATGAGGTAATTATTTTAAATAGCACCTATGCGTTTTTAGCTAAAGAGGCTGTGAAATTACATTTCCTTAAATCATCACTAGGTTGGTTTGTATGGGTTGAGTACACACCAAGGCTGCCAGAGGGCAGAGGCAGCAGTAAGGAAGCAAATACCAGTCTTGTCTTTCCGTTTTGCTGTTGTGGGGAGGGGAAGGCAGGGTGATGAATTTCACAGTCGTGAATACCTGATTGGAGTGTTCTGTAAGGTGAATTATTTGAATTTCAATCCCTGCAGCTTGTGAAGACCCATAGGCTGTACCACAGAAATGTAGGCTGAGAGGGACCTCTGGAGGTCCTCTAGTCCAACCTCCTGCTCAAAGCAGTGCTAACTTCTAAGTTGACTAAGGTTGTTCAGGCCCTTGGTGAAACAAGCTTTGAAAATCACCAAGGATGGAGATTCCACAGCCTCTCTTAAGCAACTTCTTCCTTTTATTATGAAGAATATTTCTTTATAGCCTGCTGGAATTTCCTTTACTGCCATTTCTGACTATTACCTCCTGTCCTTTCATGGTGCACCTCTGGAACAGGTCTAGCTCTGCAAGCCCCCTTTAGACAGCAGAAGACAACAGTTAGCTCTCCCCTTTTGCAAGTAGAAAAAAGTCTGTACCTCCACTGGACTTTTCTATTTTGAATATATTTCTTGTGTTGTTTGTGGGGCCCAAAACTAGTCTTGGTACTCCAGAGGTATCTTCATGATGCCGAGTAGAAAGAAATAACCACTTCCTTTGCCTGCTGCCTATGCTATTGCTAATGCAGGTGGGTATGTGGTTTGTCTGCATTGCTGCAAGGACATACTGCTGACTCATGTTCAGCTTCTCCCTCAGATCATTTTCTACAGAGCAGCAATACAGACAGACAGTTCCCAGCCTATTGCAATGCATGAGCTTATTCCCTCCCACATACATGGGTGTATTTGTCTCATATACAAGAAAACTTCTGGTTATTCTGGCTTAAGTAGATTCACAGTTAAATTGCCATAATCTTCAAGAAAGAAAAAAACATCAAAACTTAAACTGACGTCATTATAAACATTAATTTACTTTCTGTTGAGGATTTCACTTATTAGAATTAGGATTTCATTTATTAGAATTACAAGTACATCATAGCAAAGAGATTTTTACACAAAAAGGCGTTGATAGCAATTGATTTTGGCTATGTGGCCAGGCAATAGAAAGGGCCCTTGGAGTGTGCAACCTTGTACAGCAAACAGGCTATAAATATTAGGTATTCTGCACTATTTGGATGGAAATGTACCGTGGCTAAAGCATCCCATTTGACGTAAACAACAAATTCTTCCAAAGAGTTGCTACAAGTGTCAAAAAATTAGTTCACTGTTAGCACTGTTACAAGGGCTTAATTAATTAATTCACTGTTGCCACAATTATCAGGGAAAGATTATGAATATCAAGTGGGGTTTTTTTTAACTAATCATACTCTCAGGTAGTTGCTGTTTTCAAATGTTGGTTGTAGCCAGATCCAAGCATGTAAGTTCTTAGACCTGGAGTTCTCGGACCTCCTCTCCTGGCAGAGGAGGCTKCCTCCTTCTACTGTGTTTCTTGGCAGAATCCTATTATGCAGCCTCCTAGACAGCATCTATAGAAAGTTGTGCTGCTTGGAATTCATACTGATGTGATTATCCAATAATTGAAGTAGGGATTAAAAAATCTTCTATATGTGGTTTTTTATATTATTTATCTGCATCCATTTATCTCAGCAGTGAATTTATCAGGACTGGACTGACATGTCCTTTACTGTAAATTAATACAATGGCATTTGTACTTTGAGGTAAGGGCACACTAACAGATGGATGAAAAGAAACTAAGTTTCCTTTGAATATATGACAGTTTTTCAGCCAGCTATTTAAAAAGAGATGAGGGCCAAATTCTACCCTGGTTATGATCTTGCTGTATGATAATTTCAACAAGGTCACAAGACTTTCCTCTGTGTGTGTGGAGGGGGAAGTGTTTTCATACAGAATATTAGTCCTGAAAGAAATAAGCATTCTATTTACACATATAGAAGAGGTTTCAAGTCTTCCAGGAAATCGGTTTGAAAGATAGTTACAGTATTATTATGCAAATTATATACTACACGCTAAACGGGAATCTTGCAGCAGAGCACTCTGACAGGCATCTCACTATTTGAACTATGGTAGTCCGGTTAAAAAAGCAACACAAAAAGAAAACACAGCTGGATGTAATTGTATCCAAACACATACTTATTATGTTAATGGGGGCATAGGAACAGAATGAAATGTTGTCCAGCAAAGGTTTTCCCACAAAGACTCTGCGTTATTTTAGCAAAATGTTCAAATAATGCAAGTTTTTGTATTTGTTTTAATTGAAAAGATGTTTGATATTTAGTCCTAAAAATTGACAGATGAAGTGTGGCAGCACCAGAGAAACAATGAATCCCATCTCATTTCAAGTATCATTTTAATAGATATTCTTCAGTTGAGAAGAAAACATGAATTGTGGCCCCGATTACATTAGGTACTTCCAGCGATGTAATTTAAATCAAATTATGAGAATGGTATTGTATGGTAGCAGCGACATATGTCTTAAACTCCTATTGTTACCCCAGGTTGTCAGAGTAGTGATACACCCTTTAGCTGCCTTCCCTTTTGCGCTGAAGCTTCCTGATGCTTCCCTGCCCGTACCTTCCTGCTGCTGCTCTCCCATCGGCTTCCCTTCAGTCACACCTTGGTCCAGTTTCTGCCCTCACAGCCTCTCGTGGGTGCCCGTGCTGAAGTATGCCACAGCAGCTTTACTTCAGCGTGAGAGGTTTTAAACAGCCAGGTGTCAGTAAGAATCCACTAGATGCTGTAGAAGGTCAGTACTGGGTTGGGTCTCTTTCCAAGCAGCAAATCTTCGCCCTTGTTTCATTCCTAAAAATCTCCCAGAATTTTGTGTTCTGTCCCTCGCATCAATCTGCACAGCTCTGGCATGTAAGTTAGCTGGGGCAAGGTGCTAGATCTGTTCACACCAATTTACTGCTGGTGGACTTGAAATCTTTGAAAATAAGAGGCTTTGCGTAAGGTTTATGCCCTTTTTTTTTTGCTTTTGTTTTTTTTTTCGCTCCATTTTTAGGATATGCTTTTAACAAACCATAACTGAAAACTAAACAAATAACAGTTTGTGCTTATGTAAGTGTGCCTGCTATACAAATGGTTGCATTCAAGGGCTGTAGATATTGTTAAAAGGCCATGTCTTCTTCACTGCCAGCTGCTGCCATCAACCTAAAGTAGATGCATCTTTTTCTTCTTCACTTTATATCTCAGTATACTGCCCTGTGAAATTGCTTTCTGCCTTTAAATTGACCATCATGCAGAATTTTGTATTTTTCAACCTGTCATTGTCTTTGAGAGTTACAAGTTATTTGAGTTAAAAAACTACCATTTTTGTTCACAAGCACAAAGTGTACCTTCCCAAATCTAGCTCAATAGGCATGTCAGATGCAGTCTTGAGAATATTATCTAAGTGCGTGCCTATTTTTATTCTTAGTGATGAGGAACTGTTTATACTGCAAATGTATTATGATCAAACACACATTAATGTACTACTTTAAAATCCAAACTTATTTATTAATTTAGAAATCATACTGGATAAAAAAATCAGACTGTTATTTAAAATATTTTCCAGAGGCAAAGTACCATTTGCCTGTTTAATGAAATGTATTTGTTTCTTGGCTCTGCTTATATAAGAAATGTTTAAAATTTTGGTCTGTGAAGATTTACAGCCACATCAAGCATTTTACATTATGATAAGAAGACAAATCTTGTATCATTAGTGTGATAATAAGTCCAGCTTGGCTGTCTGGCAAGTAAATTCTACATCTAGCTACTCCCATTAAAAAAACCCAACCTACTTTGACTAAAAATCTGCTCCCGCTAGAGAGCAGATTTTGTACTTCCCACTCTCAGTGGCAAATGTAATCCCTCTAAAATCAATAGGTAAAACTCACCTGAAAGCATAGCACTTATTATTGGTTGTTTCCAGCAATGGGTAAAGAACAGATTTCTGAAGAGAGTTTGTACTTAGAGGGAAGCGTCAAAGGAAGATGAATTAGGAGAAACTAGAGGACTTGTGTCCTTTGGGAAGCTACACAGTTGTGAGAATGAATCTTTGAAGGCCAAATCAGATGTGTTGAGAGTCATTCTGTTTAGACTGCCAGTCTTCTGGTTAGGCTGCTGAAGCCTTGTTCGTTTTTTTCTTTTCTTTTCTGAAGAAACGAATCCCATTTTGGCACATTTTTTTAATCTTTTTTAAAAAAAGATCATCTTTTAAAAAGTGGCCCAAAACCAGGTGCTCCTGAAGGGAGCCTGGGGTTCACAGCTGAGATGGCTATTGCACAATTCTATTTATTTTGTCTCATTAGGTCAACCACACTTCTTAGAGTGATAGCTAGAATGCACATTGTATGGCTTCCTTGGCAAAACCAAAGCAGAAACATGTGATTTGTTTCTGTTATGTTGATTTATTTCATTTTGAATTCACAATGTCATGACCTCTAAGCATGTGGTCTTCAGTGTCTCACTCCAAAATTCCCAAATACTGCCAATAGCAATTTAATTTGAATTAGTACCAGTCCGTGCTGCGTGTCTTATAATATGCATTTGGATATTTTCTGCTCCTCTGTACATTGCTTTCAGTACTTTCAGCATAAAGATATACAGTAAAACTTGCCCTAAAAACCATCATAGGGTCCAGCTGAATAGCAAAAGAATCTCTCTTACAATAAGCCAGACAAAATGGTACTTGAGATGCTTCCTTAGACTCTATGTTATTTAGCTTTTAGGGACTATTGCAGAAGGACATCAAGTTATTGTATGCCTCTAGTTATTTATTTTCTTAGCCTTACAAACTGAAGAGGAGTATCTCAATGAAAATAGTATGGAGTTCCTCCACAGATTTTATCCTTGTGCTTTCCTTTCTTTTTCTTCTAATAGCCTGGATGTGTAAACACTACTGAAGTGGATATAAAAAAATCTTCAAGAATGAGAAATCCACATAAAACAAGAAAGGTAAGTACTGTTATTATATCAAAAGCAGGAGGTTGGAGGTAATTTATAGCATGAAGTTCCATAGTTTCTTAAAACAATTTTTTCTTACAGCTGCAGAGAACAAATACTTGAACATACATTATTATTTCATAAGCTCTTAAATGAAGTAGTATTAACAAATTTGCTAATACTAAGTAAATGCTATCACATAAGAAAGGCTTTGGAGAAATACACAGAGAATATGAAAATAGAATTCATTTTTGCGTGCTTTATTCATGTTGTTTAGTAGATTGAATAAAGCATGTTAAAATGTTTCTGTCAGTAATTAAGGAAAATAAATTAAAAATGCAGTGTAAACTATAACGGCAGTTCTTCTTGTGCTGGTCTCAATGAAAAGGGTGTCTCTAGTTTACAGTTATGCCCCAAATGGATGACCAGAAATTGTGGAGGAAATTAGCTTCATCTAAATTAGGATCCAGACATGAACAGTATAAACTCTCTAGGGATGTATATATGGATTGGAACAACACTTTCTTTCAAATCCTTTGTATCATAATAATGTAGATTGACTCCAATTTTAAAGTACTCCCTTTGAGGTGTATTTTCGTGTCAACCCATGGAAAAATATGTTTTAAAAAGGAAAATGGATTTATAGAAAGTTTTAGCTTAGCTTATTTATGGTAGTGAAAGGTCCAGATTAGCATAATTTACCAAGCAGTAATTGYAAATTTGGGAGTCATCCAAATAATCCACTGTGATAGTCTACCTTTCAGGGTACTGTTTCTTCTTTTCCTACCAGTCATCTCCACTTATTGTAATAGCTGCCTTTCAGTGTCATCCCCCATGTTTACTATGCTGTTAATATAAAGACATAATAAAAGTAGATCCTCTGTTCTATAGCATTATGAAATTGTGGGGTTTGGGGAGTCTTTATTTTACACCATGGTATAAAAGCACAATTTTATCCGAGTGCATGGCTTATTGGCAGTTTCTTTAGAAAAATATGATCTTGGCTAACTTCTTGAGCACACTGTACTAAAACATCACAGTACTATGGGTATGTGTAGAATGCATTGTCATTGYCTGAAAGCAACTATCATTGTTCCATATTTTTTGCGTAGTCTGTCTATGGCTTACAAAACGATATTCGAAGTCACAGCCCTACCCACACACCGGTACCAGAGACTAAGCCACCCACAGAAGATGAACTACACCAAGAGGTTTGAAAAATAACTACAAACATGTACTTTTAAATGAACTTTTTAGGAAAGTAGGTATTAAAACAAAAATTATCGTAACTGGGAAGTATGTTCAGAACAGATCTAGGAAACGTTTAGTAAACCTTTTCCTTGTTTCAGGACATACGGATTTAGGTATGTAACTTCTATTAAAACTAATGAGACAAAACCGGACATTTTTTGTATCTTGCATTAAACAGTTAAAGGCAGTTAGCAGCAGGCCAGTTAGTCGGTTCTTTGCATAGCTAAGCTCATTAGCTCCTTTAGCAGTAGACAGCTCGCTCTTCCTTTCAACACCGATTGGAGGTTTGGGGGTATATTTACCGCTCCAAGTATGCACGTATGGGTTCACACATTTATCTACTGTTCATGCTTCATTAATCTTTCCTGAGGTGTTAGAATTGGGAGAAGGTAAATGTCTGAAGAATTAGTAGTTCTCTTCAAAAATCTAAAGAAAGGCTAATTGGATTTCTGTTGGTGAACCTTTAGGGAAAATGTTATACTGAGTCCTTTTTTTGTCTCTGTATGATCTTTTCTCTTTGACGGAAAATTCCATTTATTTTACAACTACACTGGTGAAATGTTGTTTTAACTCACATATATTTCTCTTCTGTGCCCTAGGATAAATTAAGGTTAAATTACAGCCCTAATAAAAAAGTTATGGAAATAGAGTCAAGCAATGAATTACTCATAACACTCTTTGCCTTCCTTTCTTGCAGATTAAGCACTGGCAAATGCAATTAGACAGGCATAGATTAAAAATGTCAAAAGTTGCAGAGAGGTAAGTATATTGTCACATCTTCTGGTTTTTCAATTATACTGATAACTATTGGGAAAATGTCAGTATGAAATAGCTTCAAAGAGAGACAAGGTTGCTCAGGTGTCACAGAAATAACTGATGAGAGTTTACTTTAAGTGGGAGGTATGAAGTTCTTTTATTGATAAAAGACGGCCCAGATATTCCAGGATACATTTCTGATAAACCCAAGAGTCACTGAAAGAGCCTCTGACCAAGTGGTCACAAGTTTCACCTTGCATTGGCAGGGAGGCTAGATGGAAATAGGTCTGGGGTTACTGTTTTGATATTTCAAAAGGGCAGTTACTGACAAAGCAAGGGAACTGATCGGCAGAGCTGGCTGCGTGAGGAGCTCGGTGCTTGAACCAAGTAAGTCTTAGCTTACTTTGGGTCAGAGGATGTAACACTAGTAGGAATCTTTCTCCAAATAAGACCAAAATTTGTCAGGAAGGGGCTAGAAAGCAAGTAAAACAAAAAGCCCCTTGGAAAGACGAACTACAGCTTAGGTAGAGAAGAGGCAGAGAAAAGGAATGCTCTTACACATCAAATGCAGAGATAGTGAAAACTGCAGAAAATTGAGCTGCATAAAACTTAGTAAAAGAAATTAAGCCAAATACAAATGGTTCTTCATCCTCTCATATATGTTTGTGCATGTGTGTCTACTTACATACGTGTATGTATGCATACACATACAAACACATATAAATATATATTTATAAAGACAACAGGTTAAGAATTTATGTTTGCTGAACAGTAAAAATGGAATACAGACTAAATATAATATAAATAGGAATGAAAAGAAAGAATAGTTGTCCTCATTTGTCAATAATTTTTCAATTATTATGAGGCAAAAGGAAACATGGAAAGCGGGAATAAGGGCATGGGAGACGTAAATTAGCAGAATACAAGCAAAGTTTTTAGTGTGTTCAGCTGAGTCAGACCAATTCATGAATACTGAAGAATTTGGAAAAAAAATTGGGGTTTTTTGGAAAGCAATAAACTTGGGAGTAGTGCCATTTGATTAGGAAATAATAGAAATATTAACTGTATTTATAAGAGGAAAAAAGAAATCCCAGCAATTGCAGAGCCAATAAATGTGAACTGAATAGCAGGCAGTGTTTTAAAACAGATTTTAAAGGAACTGATAATTAAAACCATAGGGGTATAAAACATGTTCCTTTATGAAAGCAAACATGCATGGAAGAGGTTGCTTGATTTAATTTATTAGTGCCTAAAGGAACCCTAAAAGGAGCTATGTGGAAGTATTAGGGAAGTTTGTAGTTTGTTTTATTTCAGCTCTTGATAAGWCCTGAGCCACCCCTCCTTCTTCAGGGGTCCACTTTTGAAAGGCTTGAGCAAACCTATTTCAGCCTGAGCTTGTAGCTGACTTCTGAGTGTGTGCACACCCGGTTACCATGGTTCAGTTGATGCAAGGTAACTTGTTAACTGGGGTAACCTGATCAGGTTTCCTCACCTCCTGACATAACAATGTTTGATGCTTTTGTTTTCCTAGTCTATTAGCTTATACAGAGCAGTATTTGGAATATGATCCTTTTCTTGTGCCCCCTGATCCTTCAAACCCTTGGATATCAGATGACACCACTTTCTGGGAACTGGAGGCAAGGTATATAATTTTATTTCTTCTTTTGGGGTGAGGGGGTATAACAGACTTTTCTTGAAACGTGAAAATTTCAGACAGAGGTATTGCAGGAAATTACTGAGGCAGAAGGGCAATGCAGTATCCTTTTGGTCTTTCCAGCTTTACAGTTCCGTAAGATGGGAAGAGCTATGGATTAATAAATCTGTGTAAAAAGTTACAGTTAGCACTTTCCAGGGTTCTGGTGTGGGGAAAAAAGACACCTTTTAAAATCTGATAACATTTCCCAGTTGAAAGTACTTCTTCTTCTGTGTAAATGCATGCGTATTACCCTCATCCTGTGTAAGTACTAACAGCCTGGTTGCTCATGTCTGAACATTGCACAAATATGAGCAATCTGGAAGGTGAGAAATCTGTGGTTGAACCTTAGGACTTAATCTAAATTATGGACACAGAGTATTAGAATACTGACTATTGCTGATGGTAAGTTCTGTTGTTTTTTCTTCTGTAGCAAAGAGCCAGGACAGCAGAGGGTGAAACGATGGGGATTTGGCATGGATGAAGCTTTGAAAGACCCTGTGGGAAGAGAGCAGTTTCTCAAATTCCTGGAGTCAGAATTCAGTTCAGAAAATTTAAGGTAAGTGAGAGGGACTTTATTTTTTAATAGCTTGTAAGGTACATTAGGGTTTTTTTTTTGTCTGATTATTTTCATTTTTTGACCCCTTCAAAAATTTTCCCGTGTCTTACCTTTCAGAATCCATTCATGCAGATTGCTGCCTGCTCCCATATTCAGGCTGAGGGAAATGTTGATATAGTTAGCAGAGACTCACATGAAGCATATTTTCCCATTCATGTCCAACTTTTGGTCAAACCACCCATGTAAGAGCTTTTCTCTCAGCTCATTTTATTAAACAGGTTTAAAACATTGAGCCATTCAAAGCCTGTTCAGTATCTTTTATTAAGTCCAATATTATGAGAACAGTAAAATTAAAAAAGAGAACTTGTTAAAAAATAAATAAGGGATTTAAAAGTAAAATTCATAGACTTTCACTGTTGGTCAGGTTTCTGGGGATCATTGGTCTTTTGAAAATCTCCACTAAGATTCTAGTACTCATGGATCTGACACAACAGAAGTAGTGTGACAGCTAGCTCTCAAATTCCTCACTAATTGCAAAATGGAAAGATACTGCTAGTGTTTGACGCTTAAATAAAATTTTTTTTTAAAGTATATATACAGAATTACTTTTAAGTGAGGGAGAACAATTATTTGATTTTGAAAAATGATAGTCCATCCATTGGCTAATAGCATGTTTTGTTGTCGCTGTTCTAAGGAAGTCATATTTCGGTAAGAATTATTTCGGAGGGATTGATAACAGCCTGTCTATAGATAAGTCAAACTGTATATAGCACAAAAGCATGTACAACATATTATTCTCTTTATTCTACCTTCTTGTCAGATGTCATCTGTATCACTTCCCATTCACCAATAGCATAAGGAGTATAAAATCCTATTTGCATGCATTCTAAAACTCAGAAAAATCCTAAACTACTTTTTTTCTATGCCAGTTCTCACTCCGAAGTGGTGCAGCGTAGCCATTCATACTAGAGGTACATTTATGTAGCATCTTACAAGAGGCATTTAGCATTTTGTGGTGTTGGTTCATAAATGCTGAGTAATTGCACAGACCTCCTTGTTGTTAATTTAAGTTTGTCAGCAGAATAATTGGAGATGGACTTCTCTAAGTTGCTGACCATGTTCATATTCAAACATCGAATTTTGCATCACAAATGTATATTAGATACTCTAGACCTTATGATATTTTCCAACTGATTTGTTTGCCTTTACTCCCATGGAAATATGGCCTGACCTGTATGTGTATGTTGATAACTTCATTAGTGACAGATACAGATTTTTGTTTTTATTAAAAAATCCAAGTGGTAAAATGAATTTTTTAAAATCAGAATAATACCAAGAAAAGGAAAGGTAATTTTTTTTATTTAAAGAGCATCCTGGTAATTCCTTATGCAGAGCAGCTGTTCAAACATGAACCTATCCAGCTCAGTGTGTGCTGCAGTTTCTATGCTTTTCTGTGATTAATTTGTCTCTCTGCCAATGAGACTGTTACCTGCACAATCCCTAACTCTTTCTTCTAATCCTGTTTACAACACTAGCCACAGGCAAACTGCAAGTGACTGATCCAGAAAAATTCCCTAGAGAAATTTGTTCAGAGCTGATTCCTTGACATGCCATCTACTCTTCTGTCTCTCTCTCTAGATTTTTATATTGGTATTATAAAATAGAATATCTGAGCAACAGTGAATATGAGCTTAAAGGCTGTCCCTGGGCAGGATCAGGCAGGGGATCAAACTTGCACTGAAAAGGTGCTTTCTGTGATGATTAACTGAAAGAAAACTGTCTCACAAGCTCAGAATTATGTTTATGAATTCTCAGACTGTGGGGAAATTAATCCACCGTTAGGCTCACACAGTAAAGTCAGGTGAGAAAGCATGAATTTGTAAAGCTTGTTGTGTATGGGAGTCAAAATGTTATAGACCTCAGTAAAAGAAATGAAAAGTTTGATGGTTTCAAGCATTACTGCTGAATAAACCTTAAATTTAAAAGACCACCAATTTCTTTGCTCTCCTGTTAACCCCACTGTGGCAATTTGGTTGTTTGGGGTGGGTTTTTTTGGATTTGACAGCCACCTTGAGAAAAAGATTTATTTCCATCCACATCTTCCCACTGCAACAAAGTGAACTCAAGTCAGTAGCTGGCTCTTGTCCTTTTACAGATCTAATCAAGATAAAATTTACAACAAGCGCCATCAAACCTACAGTGGGATAGACAGCTGGGACCCTGGATTCAAGCTACCGAGCGCAGTACACAGGATACAGCAGGGGACTGCAGACACTACAGAGAGATTCAGTATTAGTTGATTAGAAGTCTTCTACCTCGCTTTGGTGAAAGAAATGCCAAAAAATGTGAAATGATAAGTCTACCAGATACACCGTTTCTATTCAAGTGTGATTATCTTATGTAGCTAAAAGTCCCAGTGTTACTGTTTCATTAACTTGGACTGAGAGTGTCTAAGCTGGCTGAGAATCTCATTCTTAGTGGATATAGATCTTGTTTTAAGAAACAGRATAGGGATGAAGAAACTTGAGCCATGAGTTAAAACTAAGAACTGTGCAATGATTAGGAATGCAACCAAGTTTCACCTTCTTACTCTCTATCTCTGTGCTTTTTTTCTTTGCCTGTAAATTGGGATTAATAGCATTTCACTCTCTAAAGGGGTGTTGTAAAGCATAGCAAAGGAATAAAACTGTCTAAGCAGTTCTGTCAGTGTGGTAGCTTTGTTACAGTGTGATTGCAGTTTGCTAACACCCAGGCTGGATTCTGCATTCACCTAACGCAGGCTATGACTTGTAATCTCTTGTTACCATGCAGATTTTTTGGAGGGATCACTTTGCCTGCTGCTCACTATGCAGAACAAATAGCTAAACTAACATATGATTTGGATAATAGATTTATAAAATTCCCACTGCCTATTACAAAAATGGTGACCATTATTTAAAATTCACAAGACTTAAGTTTGAGTATGATCCAATACTGCTGAGCTTGGTCACAAGRCTGTCCAAGCACTGAAAAAGGCCTTTTCAAAGAGAGTGAGATAGTGAAATGAATCTTACTGCAGTGTGGCACCTGGAGACCTAATTTCTTTCATCCCTGTAGAAAATCCCCATTCCTCTCCATATTCTTCCTTTGTCTGCAGTGCTGCAGGAYTCTTTGGAAAGTTAATATTCATATGCTGACTGTACGTTTCCTCCCAAGTGGTTGTTTTGTAAGAATTGCAGCCTGTAAAGATCTAAATGGTTTCAGGCCTGCCAATCTGAAAGCGTGTCCAAGTCATTATGCAGTATTGCAGAAGGTGTGATCTCCAAGGCAGTGCTAAGACTGCAAAAGCCTTCTCAGTTAGTGAAGGGAGAGTGGTGACAGGACATCTTCCATGACGCACAGAAGGAAAAGCCGCTGGACCCCTTGCCCCTTCCTTTGATCCTTATTTATTAGCTTCCATAATGTGTGAGTAAATAGGGAAAAGGGGCTTTGAGTTCCGGTTGTCCAGAAAAAGAAGAGAGGGATTGAGGAGTTAGCTAGATTTGGATGTTTTCTTTCGATAAATTTTCTCTGACCATCCCCCTGCAAGCTGAGATTTTGTGAGGTGTTTATTTTGGACTCATCCATTTAAGTTGTTGTAGAAATGTTCTGTATTGGAGATAGAGGCTTCAATTATGTCCTGCAGAAAAAAGAAATAAAACCCCACATATGCATTACTAAAAATTTGCAGTGTTGCTTACAAACTGTTTCAGTCATAGTGCTTAATTTTATGTTTAACTTACTTCAGTGGTTCTGGTTATTCTTTTAATAACACCATAACAGTGCTTTTACTAGAGAAGAGGGAGAAAGGTGCGAGAGGTTGTTTTCTTTTTAATCCAGACTGTTTCACTTTCACTTTTTTGCCCTTTATTACTGATCACCACTCTTGATGACTTTAAACGCAAGACATTTCTGTCTTCACTGATGGTGGAGGAGAGAGTTCTGCATGTTACCAAGTATGAAGATTGATTAACTGTCCTTGATGTCTGTTCTGGAAGTCTGAACTGAAGTGTTGGTAATGATACTTTCCCACACAGTATGGGCACTGGTGATGTTTATCCTTCACACTGTTGATTAGGAGAACCTGTTCTGGGTGCTAATAACTTGACCAAAATTTAATCCTCAAGGCTGAAATTGCCTATGCTTTATTTCTCATTCAGACTCAAGCTTAAACTCCAAGTCCCAGCAATGTTGCCGTTTCTGCAAATTAGGTGAGAAGGAACTAGTTGCAAGATCTAATGGTTTTCTCTGTCACTTTCTTGAAGACCTTCAGCACTACTATGTCTTGAAGCTTGACGTTGTACTTGGCAAGAAGGTGGACTCTAGGAATCAGAGAGTAGTCTTTCCTGCCCCTAGAAAAACGTTAGCTGATTTTCTCCATGGAGTTAAGGTTTTTGTTTGCTTTCACTGAAAATGCTGAAAGGTCTGTCCTCCGACAGTTGTGTCACGTGCACTGGGTGCAAAGCCCACGTAATTCCCACTTCACTGTCTCCACACTCTGCCTAAACCTCACACATTTTGTGGAGAATCACTGCAGCCTTTCTCTCACTCTGTGTTCCTATATGCTAAATTTAACTGATTAGTTTGATGTGGGATCTGCTGCTGGCTGCATCTGACATTTAGGTCAGTTAATGGGACAGAAGCCATGTTGCAGCTGTGCTATTTATCTGGCAAGGCCACCCTTACTTTGAAAGTAATCCAGCTGGAGGACATAATCCCCAGATGTCTGGCAACATGTGTCTTACAATGTCATGTGTCTGGATGTATGGCTATACATTCTCACTCAGCTATATGTCTGGTGTGTGACCCAGCGTGTGGCAGCCCAAATGCTGGGACAGAAGACAGCAGTGAGGTTTACACCCAGCTACTCAGGTCTCTGTTCAAATGGTACTGAGCATCTTCTAGAGAGGGTCTCCATGGCAAAAGCAAACCTCCACCAACAGGAGATACACAGTTTCATCCAAGGGCAGGGAGACTGAGCTCTCATTCCTTCCACGAAGTACTACTAAGTCTGTGTATATCATTGTCCGGAAAATGCAGTTGGGTTCCCTCTCTCCCCTCTCCTGCCCTTGCACATATTTACTGTTGCACACTGCGTGCTGTTTGCTACAGGAGTCTTCCCTTGTTCTGCTCACAGCTCAWGAGGCAGAGAGCTGTAAAAGGGGACAGGGAGCTCTTTTGATTTGAGGCCCTGTGCTGAGGTCTTGCAGACTCCATTTCAACTTCTTCTGTGCTATTGGTTGCCATGGGATATTTGGAGAAAGTTATTTTTGAAAATGCAAGAGGTGGCAGCCTTATTTTTGGCATTTCCTAACTTTGCATATTTGACTTCAATTCTCTGTGGGAGGAGGGCAGGCATTTTTTCTTGAAAGATCAGTAAGTAGATTAAGATGTTAAAATGTGTGTTGGCTGTGAAGTAAGCACCCTAGACATAACATACCACAGAAATCAGCATTTTCTTCCTGCTTTTACAGAGGTTTCTATATTTAGAACCTCACATTTTCAATAGAGTTTTTGATGCTAATGTTAGAAGGGTAAAATAAAATTAATCTGTCAAAGAGCTGGTGTTCAGCCTGTAAGGATGTGTCTATACTACCTGCCTATTTTATGCTGGAAGCTGAATGTTTCCTCAAAGAAGTTAACTTTATCTCCCATCTATTTCCCCACAATTGAGTATAACCTACTATATGGAAACAGTTTACTTGCAAAAGAAAATAGCATCCTAAGGCATGTTTGTGGTGACTTCCAAAAGTATTGGCAGTGATATAATGGAACAAACAAGAATGTGACAGCTTTGAGCTAGATCCTCAGGATGTCTGCAGGGTGATAGAAAATGTGTGTTTACAAAGAACATCCTTCCCTTTCATTTTTCTATTCCCTACCTGACTTCGATACACATGAGTAATCAGTCAGTCCCAGAAGATGCATTTGAAGGGGTTAGCACTGCAGGACATACACTTTTAAATGCAAATATCAAAAGCAGCTTAAGGAAACCAAAGTAGGTTGCCCAAATTTGACAGAGTGAACTGAATTAGAGTTTGTGAGCTGTGCAGTTTTTAAACTTGAGTTACGAGGCCTCTATTCTTACTGCATTGCCATCAGATTCTCAGGATACGTCCCCAGGCTCTGTGCAGATCTATGTTCAATTCACATTGCAGTTCACAGAGATAAGTGATGCTACCCAGAATTTCTGAAACTGAAGTTCTTCTGTTGGACAGACTCCCTTTGTGACCTTGGAGAAACCACTGTACATTATTACATTATTAATATGTTTGCAAAACTGGGGCAATATTACTTCTCTGTCTCTTGGAGAATCTTAAGGGATCAATGGACAGAAAGATTGTGCTTAGATACTATGGAAATTGAAGGGTGTAGAAATACCTAAAATAGTCATCTCAGTAGAGTGAAGCTGACCATAATGGCTTGTGAGCAATGAGCATGAGCTCCTTTCATCTGTGCTACAAAGGAGTCTCAAAACAGGACTATGAAGGACTAATTGCTTCCTGGAAGGTAAATCATCTCAAGTGAAGAATGTCTTATAGGAGGAATACTGTAAGGTTTTCTTTACTATGCTTTACTATCCTCTCTTAAGGGTTGTTGCAACAACTATATTAGAATTTGGATTGAGGGTGGTATCATTTTGCTTTCTTGGGGGGTCTGAGTTCTGTTCCACTGCTACTCTCCCCTATCCCATCCCTGTTTAACTAAGCTGAGAGAATTCTCTTTGATCTCACAGTGTAACCAGGGTGGAACCACATTTTACAAGTGCACCCAAATTATTTGTCAGCCTTGTAAAATACAACTTATTTCACAGTTAACTCACTTCAAGGTTCAGCTTATCAGTTTCATGGATCAGCTGTGTCAAAACAATAATGAAAAGTTGTGATGGTATATATTGCATATTTAACAAAGTCAAACTTTAGTTGGGCTCTCGGGGGAGGTGGCGGGGGCCAGAACTAAGTGGTCTGCACCATGTCTAAGCATGGGATCCTAGGTGAATTTAGAATTATTTTGTGCAGTGAGAGAGTCTGAATACCCATATAAGAAATAATGATAAAACAATCATAATAGCAAATGAAAAGTGCTCAAGACCTTTTTAGAGATCCTGTTCCAGACTGAGTGAGAAGGATACAATGAACTAGCCTGCCCTGTATGTGGCTGCCTGATGTTGGGTTGCTCAGCAGCAGAAAAGAGAGAATGGGTACTTCCATTCAGCATTGTAGTAAAAATATGCATAGAAATGCAATGCTGAAGAAAGAAATCAGATTATAGCGAGCAAAACAAATGCCTTCCCAGTTTATACATGATTTGTGGAGTAATAGTAACAAAATTACAGTTACACAGTTTAAACTTTAGCAGGACTCAGAGAGATTCATGTAGATAGCAAGAACAGAAGTTCTTATTAGCTTTTGAAGGAATGTCAAAAAGCAATAGGTTTATAAGCAATACAAGCCCTTGTAGTTCAGGTGAAATGGAATCTCAGTTTAATTCCAGTTAAATGGAAACCTTCCTGTAAGGAATAYATAAGTAATGAAGGATTTCCCACCCATCTCATGAAGAGGCTTGTAATAATTGCTTCCTAAGGTGGATTGATTGCCTGAGACAGTATATCAGAATGCTGATCCCAACACAAAATCAGAGATTTTTCTTATTTTAGCATGTTTTAAATGAAAACTTCAGTTACTTCATTTTTTTTTAAGAGCAAAGAAGAGTGTGAGCACTTCATTATTGATTATACTGAATYGGAGGTCAAGATGCTATGTTATGCCATAGGTTCTGGTTAGCAGTAGAAGACCTGAAGAAGAGGCCTATCCGTGAAGTTCCTGCTCGTGTCCAAGAAATCTGGCAAGAATTTCTTGCTCCAGGTGCACCCAGCGCTATCAATCTAGATTCAAAAAGTTATGACAAAACCACGCAGAATGTAAAGGACCCTGGAAGATACACATTTGAAGATGCTCAGGTCAGTTTGCAATCCTGTTTAGGGACATTTGAAATAGTGAAATCTATATACATAAAATAAGATATATTTGAGAATTAAATGGTAATGCTCTGTTTCCTAAAATGCCATTTTGGCAATGCAAATGGGTAACATTCTTTCATGAGGCCTATGAATTACTAAAGCTCTTCATGAAACTTCTGTGCCTGGTATAGAGTCTTCAAGTGGGCTTCGAATACAGCAAAGCATATAGTGCAGTGAAAATGATATTTTCATCTTCCTGTTTTCTTAATTTTCCTATTCAGTTACATTAAGAGAAAAGCTTCCCCCTCACACACATTGATTTCTAGTTGTCAAGATCTGTCTCTGAAAGGCTTCCCTTGATGCAGGCTCAATGTCTGTTCTCTCAATGCATGTCCAAAAGTGTCGTTATCATTCATAGGAGCCATAGGTTCCCATCATGAAAAGAATATGACCCATGTGAGAAATAACATTTTGTAACAGCTTGTGCAGAAGTATCATATTTCACGGATGTTGTATATTCTATACCTTATTAAACTACTATCTACAGAACATTGGGCAAGGATCCTAAAGATCTGCTCTTCAATAATCAGTATTACAACAGTAAAGAACAGTCTGTAAATGTCTTACTTGGCTTTTGGGGGTCTGATTTAGTCACAATTTGAATACCATCATCAAAAGATACTTTTGACCAGAGCTAGATTTGTGAAAATACATTTTTGAGATTGGAAGCAAAAGTTGAAAAAAACAAAATGGTAAAATACAAATCTTGGTTTTCCTCAGAAGGAAAAACAAGTACTTCTGTATTAAATGCAACACTTCATGTGACTTATAACTTAATATTTCATCTTTGCAGACTTCTGAGAAAAGCAATAGAAAAGAATTGGATTCACAGTGAAAGTAGTAGAACCAGTACCATCCTCCCTTTTTTATCAGCAGCCCAGTGATGAAAATTTAATTATTAATGCAAAGTGAAATGGTGTCAAAAGGAGAGATTGAGATCATATCCCTGCAGAATTTCCTCCAGCTTGATTATTAGGTCATCATCTTGGGAGTCAGGAGATGCTGCTGCAAGTCCCACAAAGGAGAGAAGGGAATTGAATCGGGGCTTTCTACTTTTTGGGAAAGTGCCTCTGCCCTAAATAGGAGGGGGAATAATTCTACCACCTTTTCATTGTGCTCTTATGAGAATAGCAACCTATGATGCAACAATAAAGTTTTCATTAGACACCATATCATACCCACTGTTTTGAAGTATGCTGCATTAAGCCAAACACACAGTTTTTGCTTGTGTCTGCTGACCCTCTGGAGATTTAGGAATGCAATGTATAGCAAAGACATAAGTTACACAAATAAACAATCTAGCAAGATTAAAGATTTAAAAAAAATATGTCTTTGCAGTTGAGTCAGTAAAAGACAATTAAATTCCTTGCCAGTATCCAATTATTTTTTGTAAAAATAGGTGTAAAATTTCCACACCATTTTACTTCCAGATCTCTCTTCTCTGTTTTTTTTTTTCCTTCATTTATGAAAGACATGGAGTATTTGGTCTTTATGCAAGCAGGACTTTTCCTCCTGTCAGACCTCTGGTTATTTGATCCAGTTCAGCATACAGCTTGAACCTGGAAGCCTCCATTTCTCTGGGAAAAGGGGGCAGACTGTACCTGCCATGTTCTGACTTGAAGCTTTAGGACCTTTACAGAGTGCCCCACCTGAAGTGGCAGGCTTTTGTCAGGAGTAGGGCTCTGCCTCCGCAACAGGCTCTTTATGGCCTGCCAGTTGGGAAAGAGACCACTTACAAGTCATTCTGGCAGTTGGCAGGTCATTTAATTGTGGTTGAAAATGTTTTGAAAAGCATTTCTGGACTTGAAAGAGGGCACCATGGAACTCCATGTCAAATGAGGGTGATACATAAGTAAAAATAGACCGATCGTGCTAAATGACATCCAGCCTCAATTCCTCACTAATGTGTATATTAACAATACTAATACAGCCTCATTTATTCTTGCTTTTACAGGGTTGGTTTTTGCACAGAAATAACATTTTAATGCCCATCACCATTGATATCTACAACAGGAGCAGAGTCCTTTCTGCTCTCTGTTGGCTGCATCGGCTGCTTTCATAGAAACTGAGCAGAACAAAAACTCCCCAAATGAACCAGCCTAAGTTCTGAATATACACCAGAATTTCTCTGCTTAGTGCAAGAAATACAATGAAAGGCACTTAGAATCATTCTCTAGAGTTTCTAATACAAGAAAAATTAAAAATCAGCTTTAATTTTACCTTGCCATAATTTTCAAGCAAGGTGGGKKTTTTTTTCTGTTCACTAATTTTATGCAGTACCAGCTGACAAACAGTATTTACTTTACAGTTTTTTGCTGTTTCCTGATTGCTGTGCTACAAGGTTCCTATAGTAAAAGGTAGGGTTTGAGTGAAAAATAAAACAAAAATAGCTAACACAATTCAGTGGATTTTTTAAAAATATTTTTTTGTGAGAGTATTTCCTATTGTGATTTCTTTTTCTACAAATCCCTTTCCTAACATTRTAACTAGAACCGGAATTACAAAGTGTCCTATATCATAGATTTTTAGGTTTTCATATTTTGCAGAAATGAGAATGCTCCAAAAAGAAAAGCTCTATAAACTGCCTGTTTCATTTATTTTCTGGATAAGGGTTTCCAAATTTTCATATGCCTCAGAAGAATAAATATCTTGGAAATTAGATTAGCCTGGAACGGTTTTTCAATTTCCATACATATTTTTCTTTTTGTATTGTCAGCTGGATAGCAGAATAAACATCTGTCAAAGGATGTTTCCAAGAATAGTCAGGGGATATCCTCCCTAACTTAAGCACTTATTTGTAGTGCTGAATTAGAAACCTAGGACCTTTTTCCAGCCTATGAAGTCAGAAAAGCATCTCCGGAAACTAATTCAGAAAATCTGAAGAGGAAGGATCCACAACTCCTGATTTAGTCACTTAGCTAAACTGACTAATGTAAGAGAGGTTTGAAACTGGGCCTTAAGCTAGGACTCAATTGTAAATTCTTAGAAAAATAATTCCGTAGTGGAAATGGGGACTATAAATTAAAGAAAGGTGTGTTGTGTTCTTTATACATAACAAATAAGTGGGATTTCTGCTTTAAGAGTAGAAAGCAACTCAGCCTTAACTTCAGAACTGCGACCTACTACCCCATAAGACTTCCTATTCAAAATAGTGCTAGCTGGTATACATTCCACAACTAAAACATATACGACTGCCTCCCATTTTACTTATGTCTTCATTTATGGGAGTAACAGCTCCTTCTTCTCCTTTCAGGAGCACATTTACAAACTGATGAAAAGTGATTCTTATCCTCGTTTTATACGATCCAGTGCCTACCAGGAGCTGCTACAGGCCAAGAAAAAGGTATTGGTCCATCTTGCCTTTGTCTTGCCACTGTGCAAAGCAGTGGTTATGTTTGCAACAATACTCAGTCTTCTCTCCCCTGTGCCAGTGCAACTGGATATCTGGTAGGTGACCAGCTTGGCGTGTTTGGAGGGTCACATACACACAGGAGTTCAAAATACATATATGTGTATATATCCTGCATGCGGGCATGTTTCAATAAGTTAATCTAGCAAGACTTATTTTTATTTTTACATCCCATATTGTACTGTTTTCTCTGTTATGAAGCACCTTAAATTGCAAAGTGCTTTACAAATACATTAAAAAAATAAAATAAAATCCCGGAAGAATAGTCTTTCATGTTTGCAAGTTTGCTTATGTAATAATTGTTGTTCTCTTTATTCCACCTACAAAAGCTACAGAATGTGTTTAGAAACAATCTTATTCGTATGAATAACTTCTAATTTCAACTATAAAAATAGGGGCTTCCTAATTCTGTTTCTTTCCCTATTACATGAATAGTTTTGAGTAGGCTAGGAATCTAGCTTGAAAGACTGATCATGTCACACTTCTGCAAAAAGGGGCTCATGTCTTGGTATGTAATATTTGCTTAGAAAAGTCCAGATTATGGAATGACTTCTGAATAGACACAGCCCAGAGTATGTGGAGCAGCTTGTGCAATGAAGATCTCTATAGTGATAAATAATTTTATTAGTGGGCTTTAAATAGTGATCTCCTAGAATCAGCTGGGAGCCCTGTGCCTGCAAAATCAGGGCCCCGATTGTTACCGGGACGAGGCAGTTATTAACACCATAGCATTCTACTGTTTATAATGACAACCTAAAATTATATAAAAGTACTGTGTGATTTTGTTTTTTGTTCAAACATTGATTTCTGAAGATCCAATATAGAGAGAGATGTTGAAAATACCAGAAAGCTACAACTGTCCGTGTGAAGTCCTTAAGTTTGTGAATGTCAGTTCATTAACACAAGATGTGCACTTCATTATTTCTTTTTATTTTCAGTTTTTCTTTTAAATCAAACCGGTTTGATCCCCATGAAAAATGATTTTTGTCGAATACTATATCTGCTTTGCCCATCCCCTGTTTTGCAGAGTCCCATTACAGCTTCATACCTGTGTTTGCTTCCTGATTTATACAAACTTTGTTTTGCAGTCCATTGTTTCATCAATCCTTCTTTTCTACTCCATTTTTTCTTGCTTTTCTTTTTCCCCTCCTTTTTCTTTTTGTTTCCTTTTTTTTTATTTTAAATTTAAGTTGGAAAACACTCTGGATCGTCGAACATCTTTTGAGAAATTCACACGCAATGTGGTAAGTTTGTTGCCTCGGAAGACTAGTAAACCTGATGGGACATMCTCCTCCCCTCCCCCTCACCAACCCCTACTTTCCCTTTTTGCTTCTCTAACCTGACAGTTAAAAGTGTATTTATCACAGTTTGTGAATTTTCCTAGGAATGACAGCCTTATAATGTGCATTCATTACAACCCCTTCTCCCTAGTCCTTTTCCCACTGACCTCAATAGTCACACATGGAGGAATGGACCTTTGGGAGCCATGCTTTTTGCATTAGGAAGCACGAAATTATTCACTCTTTTTTTTTTTTTTTTTTTTTTAATAATTGTAGTAAAGAATCTGTGAAAACCTGCTTGATGTTGTTCCTTTTTCTGGTGCCTCCCAAAATATGAAGTCTGATACAGTTTGAATACATTGGATTTCCTTCCTGTCTCCTTTTTATTTTACTAAAAAGAGTTTGTCCCTTTTTTTTTAATTGGGCACAGGGAAAAATAAACAGTAATAATTTCCCATCTTCCTTAATGTCTAGCACAGCTTCTTCAGGACCAAAGAATTCATGCTGATGATGCGCAAGGGTTTGATTGGGATTTCATTTTGATAATGGACTACAAGACTTGATTTTTCTTTTTTTAATATATAATTTTCAAAAGATATTTCATGAAGGTAAAAAAATGAAAGCTGGTAAATTTGCTGTGGGCATTCTCTTGCCATCTGCCAAAAGATCCACTGATTTCCTGATATGTGGGATTCTTTTTACTTATCCAGTTTCTTTGGATTTTTTTTTTAACATTGTGAAAGTTCAAACTAAAGCATTCAACGCATTTATTTTTGTAGGGCAGAAACATCCCTATTTTCCCATGCCATAAAAACTGTACACCAACACTGAGGGCGAGCACTAACCTGTTATGAAAAGAGGTAGAAAGATCTTGGATTATACTCAAGTTTGTCTGCATTGTCTGTTGAATTGTGCAGGTGACGCTGCTGTGTGTGTGTGTGCGTCCGTGGCTTTTTCTGTGACCTGGTTAGTGGAGCTGTGTGCGTTGAAATGAAAAACATGAGAGCTTTCAGCAAAGATCATGGTTTTTGTTTTTTAGTTTCTAGGGAAGGAGAAGCAGTCCTCAGAAACTGCCTCCCGTATAATGAGGCTCAAGAGTATTTCCTCAAGTATTTAAAATATATAGACATACTTTCTAGTAATCAAAAAAAGAAACAAATGCAGTGAAAGAACAAAGTTTTGTGAGGCTGTGGGAATATCTCACATGTTAAAACAAAACTGTAATTCTTTAACTACTTTCTTATAGGTAAAGGCTTCCTGTAATATGCTTTGAATCCACTGTAATCAGGAAGAAATTTGGATTCAATGGGACAAAGTCAGTAAAGGACACTAAAAAGTAAATAAACAGCCACAAAGGAAACTATCCCAATGTTTGAAACAAAAACCCCTATATTTTGCATGGTGGTGTTGGCATAGCATGTTGCAGTGTGATTTGTGTGTTGTCTAAGAAGGTTGATCTATAAAGCAGCATTGTACATGATAACATTATACATGATAATTCCATGATAATTCCATAGGAAGTTCCATATTAATAAAAGAGCCTATGTTAATAAAAGAGAGTGTAGAGAGTAGGTAGTACACCTGGGACCTCTGAGAGCCAGGCTTTTTCCCAGTCACAGTGCCTGGCAAGCTGCAATAACWATGTTTATTCATGGGAGTTTAAACAGCCCACAGATCAGGAATCGGTTATGGTAAAGAGTATGTAAATGGGTACCTATAAGGAGAGAAATAGCAAGCTGCAGACAGGTGTAAGGAGAATACAGCACAAAGGGGAAAAGTAAAGACAGACTGGGAGGCAGTAAGATGACTCTCCAATAATCCCTCTCAGAGCAGCGTTACTGATAAACCAGCAGTTCTGTGCACAGACGCTGGAGCATGATGCCCTGCAGGCCTGCCTGATTTTCATCGTGCCAATCTCAGGGCAGAAGTACCAGGATAGCAGGATGCCAGAGAAGCAAGGCAGGCCAAATAAACCAGCTGTGAGCTAGAAATGGGAACGAGGATTTCTGGATGTGAAGTGTTAGTATTTATTCAGTAGAAGAGGGCAATTCTTTTTTCATGGAGCAAGCTATAAAATAAAAACTGTGGTTTTGCTTTTCCTCAAACTACTGCTTGTGAATCCGGGTGGAGTCTGTCAAGTCGGGTCAGGTATGAAAGTAAAACATGTCACTGCTAGATCTATATTCTCTATTAGATTGGCAGCTCTGAGGCTTGCAAATTAATCCAGAATGTCAGGATGCTCAGGTGCAAACCTTTTCTCCAAGAGGACTGAATTCACATCACCCGCTGCCCCAGGACCCCTTGCCACCAAGCATCCTTGTTCTTCCGTTCTTGTTCTCGGTTATGAGTTTATAATATGTGATTATCTACCTTGGTACAGTGGTTCCAACCAGCAGGGATGAGGGAAACATTTCTCAGAATATCCTAGGGTGTACTGATTAACTTGTTCAACTGTGAAGTGAGGGACTGTGGTATAGATCTGTTCTTCTGATTAATACAGAAAATAGGTGTGAAACAGGTCTTCTACAACCTGGATAAATGCTGTCATCTCGGAATGATTTAGTAAGATGAAAAATACAGTTTCTCTTCTCCTCTGATGGTTTAGAAAATTTAGACTAATTTTCACTGTTTTTTTTCTCACTTATATCAAAGTGGGTTTGTATTGAACTAAATTAGACCTCAGGTTTTTCCATTTGAAATGTTTAAAAAAACCCAGTAACCTTGGTTGTGTCTAGGGACTGAACCTGAGAAGATGACCTTGTAATTCATAACCTGATTTGTTAAGACGGAGACTATAAGAGTCTCCTGATCAGTGACGACTGGAAGTGGGTTATACTTGCTAGAGAAAGCATTTGTTAAAGTAGAAAGTTTAGAAACTTTGTAAGGGCAATCCCTCTGTACTATTCCTTGAATTAAGKGGAAATAACCTAATATGATGAGTCGTTATTCTAGTCTGATGGGGAAAAAATAAAAGTGGAGCTATATACACAAAAAACCCCTAGGCTCAGAGCTCTGCATTTCTTTGACACTGGAGAGTTTTCTTTCCAGAAAACTTTCAATAAGTTGGTGCACTTTATGAAAGCCCTAAATGCTCAGGTTAAAAACACTGGCAATTTAGCTTGCTCTGTAGATTTTATAGTGCAAAATTGCTAATGCCTTTGGCAGTCCCCAACAGATGACATGAACAGTGTTAGAAACAGGTCTGCATTCACATACAATATACATAAAGTAATAGCAAACTGGCATTTGCTAWAAGTGATGTTTATTACCGAACACTTTATAGTTTGCCTCTGAGTAGTAAGCACAGCTATTCTTGGTTTGCCTCACTTATTCACACTCCCAGGTATTGTGTGAAAATACAGAGCACATACACTTCAGCACTACTGGAATGATGCTGTTGGATAAGTGCATTGCCTTGGAGTAACAGCAGCAACCGCAGGTGTCACAGCTCTGACTCAGAGGCAYGGGGAGTAGTGACAGTGTGCTCTGTGCTCCCCCCTGGCCAGCTCAGCCCCTCAGGTTTCTCTTTGAGAATAATTAAGGTCTAGTCACCTGCAGCTCCCCAAGGAAGTGAGGAGGGAAGCTAAAGGCATAAGTCGGGGAGCAGGAGAATCTCATTGCTCGCCACAGTAGTAGGGAGAGGGAAATCAGCTGTTTCTGTGGCATGTAAAAACTGAAATTCTTTTGAGGAATTTACATGGGGAAAAAATCCATATTAAAAAAAAAATTAAAAAATTTAAAAAATCAGGAAACTTCCTCTACCTGAAGTACTAACATCTACGTTACAGTGAAAAAAACAGGTGAATATGCACTGATGATGTTGATGGGAACAAAGAGGTCCTTTAAGGAAAACTTCAGTCTTTAATTTCTCATGTGCATGCAGGATTTGTGACAGTGGCAGACTGGTAGTCTGAGCAGGACACCTTTGTGAGCGCTAGCCTGATGCTTGGCTGCGATCACCAGTCTGGAAGCCTGAAACAAAGGGATCTCATTTACAGGGGAGTGGGCTAATTTCATTTCCACCCCATGCAAATTTTCTTGTCCCACCAGGAAGCAAGTTAGCGGGGCAAGAAGGTGCAGTCTCCCTCCTCAGAGCTGTCTGGGGGGAGACACTACATCATCACATCTTGGTGTCATGGCTTCAGACACCATCGTCAGTGTTTGAGTTTCATCCGTTGCTGCCCAATTATAGAGAAGGCAAAAAAATGTTCTTATTGCAAGTTTGTGATGTTTTATGGAAATACAGCCAGTACAAACCGGACCAAACTCAGTTCATATATTAAACTAAGAGCCATCAGATGATCATTGTCTTCATTCATAACCTCATAAACAAGACCCCATTTAATAACTCTGAGTTTAAAACCATTATATCTTACATTACCCACGCCTTTCAAGCTGTCTTCTCCCATTTAGCTGGAAGAACTTGCTGACCAGTGTTCTTGGATATTTTCCCCCTCCAAACCAGTAACATTAGACCATTTCATGCATGAGATGTGAAATGTGAAGGCCATTGAACACAGCACATTTTCACAGAGGCTCAGTCCAATGTCACTTAACATGACATAGCAAATTATGATCTAGAGATGGAAATGAAAACTCATAAAAATAGCTTCCTCAGTTCTTATCAGTGGGGGATAGACTTTCTAGATGCTTAAACCAGTCTAAGCTCTTGTCATGTTAAAATCTGTCCCTTTATTGAGAAACAAGGCAGATAATATATCAATTTCATCTGTTAATCGATATATTTTTCTATATGAACAGGTAAAACTTATGTACACAAGGCCCTACTGTGCCAGACCAAAAGTCCATCTAGCCCTGGAATCCTGCTAAGGGCTACATTTTTCTCGAGCATAACACTGTGAATGTGCTTCAATGCAGTATCAGCTGTGGGATCTCATGTTCAATGTACAGTCATGGGAGAAATCCTAATTAGACTTTTGAATTTACTTGCAGGTTATTCCTAAAATTTAAACCAAAAAATAGGTAGTCAGAAGAAAAATCACAAAGCTTCTTATTTGACAAATACAAAACAATAACAAAAATAAGTATTTGTAGATATGAAGGCTTTTTCCATTTCAGTAAAGAGATGGCTTATTGATGTTTGGCTAAAAAGAACTGATTAAATACTTGAAAGTTTTAGTGTGGACTAATAATTAGTCCAAAAACCGAGTTTTAGGGTTTTTTCAGGAATGATGCCCAGGCTAATGAGGAAAACCAAAAAGAGCATCTGTAGGACACGCCAGTGAGGACTGGCCTCCTTGTCCTGTTCTGCAGTGACTGGAGCTAAGCTGCTGCGCTCTATGCTGGAAGAGAAGAGCTGAGGAGTGGCACTTGCACAGCCAGGTTCATCTAAGTGAGGAGCCAGCGCGTACTGTTCAGGTATTAGGCCAGCGTCTGCCATTTCCCAGCTGACAAACATTTACCTGAGTCTTAAGCTATTTGCAAGAATGAGAACTGCAGAGAGGTATAGAAACCTGAGGGGCCAGGCCTAGAACAAACATACTAAAAATATTTGTCCAGTGGATTGGTGCCTTGGAAAATCTTACATGTCCCCCCACACTTCAGATGGTTACTCAAGTTCAGACAACCCTATCTGGCAAGAGTTTGTAGGTTAATCACAAATGACAGCAGCTCATCAGTAAATGTAAAGATTAGTGCTAAAGGAGAAAGAAATCGGGAGTGCCACCCAATTTGGAATGAGCCAAAATAGGAACGCAGTCRCTCAGCCGCTGCCTCCCGTCTATGGACCGCTCCAGGAAATGGTACGGCCCTAATGAGCAATGAACAGAGGACTGCAAATCCCCGCCATAGGCAGAAGGATTTTCCTGCACATGCAACCACTTAGCGCTGCAGCTGTGCTGACAACTCCTGCCCCAAATTCAGTAAATGCTAACCTCCTCCCCCTCCTCACGTGTCTGAAAGAGAAATACACCTGCACGGGTGGCTGAGAGCAGTGTCCCGTGCTGCTGTGGAAATCGAAGCAGAACCCTGACCCCCTGAGCGGTGCTAAAGCAATTCCCCTGTGCTAGAGGAGGAAGGGCTGCCTAATCTTGGAAAGGGACTTACTGTTTCTGCTCCTGTGCCTCTCCAGATGTGCTTCTGTCAGGGGCTGTTTATATACCGGCTCTGTGTGTGGCGCACTGCGATGTTACTTGGGAGCTTTCCCTGCCGGTGCCGGCCGAGCTGCCGGCGTGCTGCAGGTGTGTCGCACGTGAGCAGATGGGGAGCAGTGAGAGCAAGGAGGGTCGATTCTCGCTCTGCATCTCATTTTGCTCACAGCGGGGTTCACACTGTTTCTCTGTTACCCGGTCAGATGCATGGCGTTCTCGTTTCTAGTTCTACCAGTATCGGTCTTGGGGAGTAGCATCTGCGCTGGCAATAAAGAAACATGAAAAAGGAGCCATTGGGGTTGCTTAGCAGAAAGGAAGAGAATTAATCTTCTAAAAGGAAAAGACTTGATCTTCCTCCACCATACATTTCAGCTCCAGCCCTTATATAAATTTCATACCGATTTCTTAGCCACATAGGTACTGAGGTTGTTGCTGACTTGTTTGCTGGATTATTTGAGGTGTTAGTGTCACGCTGCATAAATAGGTCAGTCAGCACGTTTGTATTTAGCAGCTCATACATCTGCACACGGTTTTGTAATTTTCCCCCTAAATTCTCTAGAAGTACAGTTGGAAGGACAACTCTATGTTAGACAGTTAAGACACTAAGGTAGGGACTGAACGCTGAGGCCCATTGATTTCGTATTCTTAGATGTACTTGTTCACTCCAACTGCTGTGCTGCCTCCTCATGCTCCGACTCCCTTGTCAGGGTATGTGCGTGGGGTTTCATTTTGGCTTGTGTATTATTAGTAAAATTGTTAAATACTTTCAATTCATATGTCCAAAATGCATGAATACAGCCGAAAATCCTAATCCTGTTTAGAATTTGGCCATATACTTCTAAATGTTGATGGCAAGAATTTATTGAAAATATTAAGGATCTCCTTTTCATTCTTCAGACAAACATCTGCAACTTCTTCCGACTTTTTTTCCAATTGTTCTTTAATCTCATTAGCACAGGAAACATTTTCCTATGTGCGATGACTCATGTGCTACACCTCTCAAAACTGGCCTGTTAGATGTAGTTTCCCAAATCAAAATGTGGCTTATGGAAATGCTATTAACATTGTATTTGAAAGAAATAGCTAGGCTCAGCTCTTAAATTATGACCCACAAGGGATGATCCTTACATCAGTCTGTAAATTGAGTAAATCTGGAAATCTCCTAGAAGTGATAATCACGAAACCCTACCATACAGAGCTGAAGTAAAAGTATACTCTGGAACAGAGTTTTAAAGAAATATTCTGTAAACTGGAAAATAACAAATCCTTGCAGATCTGAATAAGAAGATGGGATAATTCTGTATTTGGGGCTGCTATGGATTCTGTATATAAAAAGCATATTTTCCCAATCAGATAACTAAGTATGATTCAGAATAAACATGGAAGAAGATCTCTTAAGGAGGGTGTGTCTTCTAAGCTGTCACTTGTCCAACTATAATAACTGGAAAAAGAGCATACRTCGTTGTTATTGTTCAGATGGAGACTTCGTATCTATAAGAAGTGTAATATTCTCTGAGGCAGGGAGGGGAGGTGGAGGAGAGGACCATCCAGAGAAATCCTGATCACTGTAGGGCTTAGGAGAAAAAGTATCCAAAGACCAGCAATATCCAGGGAGCGAGTGATGTAGAATCCAGAAAAATTTCGTCATGACAGCTCACTGTGTCTATAGGGGAAAATTCAAATAATATGTAGTAGAATAAGATTATACAAGTCGGATCAACTAACTAACAACTAGTTTTTGGCCTGCTTTTAGGTCAAAACTTCCTAGTTTATGTGATACCACAATTCATTCCTGAGATGCTAGAATTTGGTTATGGTTCATCTAAAAATTCCAGGGAATTTACAACTCCTAAATTATCAGTTGTGACAGATAAGAATAAAAAATGATTTCACAGATTTTATCCCACAACAAGAGCTTGCGCAGCTTTCCAGTGCGGTATTGAGCAAATTGTTTTAATAACTAATAGAGAACTCCTGGTTTAATTGTTTTAATTAACTGGTTTATGCAGTTCAGTGCTAAAGGGAACTCATACATATTTACAGAAAGTAGCCAGGCCTGTAGACCTGTAAAATTAAGCACAAATAACTTAATGAAAGGCAAAGATAAGCGTATGCTCAATGTTTTCCCAGATTATGTCCAAGGCTGACAATCATGAATCACCTAACAAAACACTTAATTTTGGACATGCTGTTTTAAATTGTATTCCAGTGCCACACAGCTGTTGAGACTTTTTTGACTATTTAAAAAGAAAAGATGTCTTACTATAACAGCTTACCTGTTACATTAGAGGAAAACATAATTTAAGACTTAACAAGTGTCACAAAGCTGTGAATTGAATGTAGGTAGAAAGTGACAGAGTTAAAGCTAGACACAGGGAAGAGAGCATGCCAGGAAGGACACTTTCCGTCTTTCAAAGAAGCGAGTATTAATACTGTCAGGTGATATGGTGAACCTGACGGATGAGCAGTCTAACCCAACATTGCAGATCCTGAGTTCCCTTCAAAATTATATTGTAGGGGAAATATTCATCCTAATTTGTTCAACTTGTACTTCAGAGCACAAAGAATGAAATAGTTATTCTTCCTTTTGTGAAGACCCACTCTGATATGTTGCATTTGAGCAAATGCTCGAAACTAACTTGCAGGTCCCTGTGAGCATAAATTTAATTGATAACAACAATAGATATTAAATTGTGTAATTCCACTGAGTTATAATACAGCCGATGACTTAACAACTCATTGATATGGCAGAATAAGTTCATTTACCATTTACTGCAGAAAGTGTAGCATCTCTCCATAGTTACAGTATTTCTTACTGTAGTCTCTTGAAATGAGTTTGTTTTCTCTGAGTTGTGCACTTAAAATGAACAATACAATAAATGTAAGTATTAAAGATCTAACTGGAGAGTTAGATAGAGCCACTTTCTATTTAATGTTTTATGATCTATTTGTGTTACATTATCAGGGTATGCCTGTGGTATTTTGAGGAGTGATGCAAGCTTGCTGTGCCAGCTCTGCCTCTGTTGGATCAGAGCCACGGTAGGATGGCCCTAGGAGAGCTAACTCCTTTTATGTGGTCTTAGGAGAGCTAGTTCCTGTAATGCGGTTTCATGGCTTTTGTCTGGCTCAGATAAAGCTCAAATCTGCCTGAAATATACCGTGGTGATACACCCTACACCGTCCTCTTCACGCTGTGGACTCTGGGACAGTCATTGTACCTTATTAAAAGAACTTGCTAAAAAACTGAAACCGCATCCTTGCAACAGGAGGAACGATGAGGGAAATAACAATGTGGAAATCCAAACACCTTCAAAGCAGTGTTCTGCAGTCACATGTAATATACCTGACCAATGTTCCTTATAAATAGTAAATACGGTCTCAGCAAACCGATAGCTGCGTTCATGAAAAAGCTGCTTTCCTGCCTATATGCAATCTGCCTCTTACTTTCTTACCTTAACTTTAAAGTAGCTTTTTGTCTTCTGTGACAGAGCTACTGCAGTTTGCACATTCATCTTTGTAGCACAAGGCACTCTCGCTTGCAGTAGCCTTCTTCAAGTTCTGGGTATGACCGACAGCAAAAACCTCAGCATTAGTATCTCATCAGCCAAAACCAATCTCATTCAAAAACGGCCTTTACATTCGCCGGCTTATTCTGTGAAACAATCTAGCTGGCTGGCAGTGCAGGTGTTTAAGCGTAAGGGCTTCCTGTGGTTTAAGATTTGACAGACTCCAGTTGGTGCCCCTAGTTATTTGACAGTGATGTGGCAACACTAAGTGGTTGCTGATGAACAGGTTTGCAGTGATCATGCCTCTGTTTTCTGTTTTTGTTTTTTGTTTTTATCTTTTCCTCAGGGGAAATCGCTCACATCAAAGAGGTTAACCAGTCTAGTGCAGTCCTACTAAAAGGATCACCTTGTAGCATGGAAGCAGACTCAAATCATTATACATACTTTGTAGCTCACTGATTGCCTGACTCAGAGGACAGTAGAACAAGATGTTGCATGAGCAAGGACCTGACTTGTTTTCTTTTGTGTATACTAAGGCATTACAGACTCCGAGGGACTCTCTAGCCTTTCGATGCCTCCATTTCGAAAACTGTCTGCTCACTTCCTCCTTCATATCAAGCTGGATCTGTGTCTTTTTATTTTCTGCAAGCTCAAGTACAGTGAAAAAAAAGCTTCTGCTAGGCACAGTTTATTAAAAAAAACCGTCAATCAAAAACTGGAAGAAATGTAAAAAATGCATATATTAATAAATATACATATGGCATCACATTTATTGCACAATGAATTAGCACAGAAGGTTTCATTTCACTGATGTATTCACATTGAGAAAGAAAGCCTGTGTCTTTGTCTGTTGTCTGTATATTCTCTGTTAATGTTTCTTGCATTTATTTTTATACCATATTTGAGAAGAACACCTTTTACTCCAGATGTATTAAAGTTGATCCTTTCTCTGTAAATTTGTGTATGTTTATATTGTTGTTTTATCTTTCATTAAAAGATGCAGAATCTCTTTCCTTTGGGAAGTTTGAGATTTTAATATTGAATCTGAAGATCAGTCAAGAGCAAAATCATCCCTAAAAGTTACACACCTTGTGCTTTCTAAAAAGTGACATGAAATGGCATTTTCTTTCTCTCAGTGACACCTAATCAAACACACTTTATTGATAATAATTTACTTTTTATTTTCCTTTTATCAAGCTAGCAGCAGAGAGACCTTTCCAGCTTGCTCATCATCACATAAGCAAACCTTTCTTTAAGCTAGACCCGTTCTGTAATAGTGCAGCCTGCACAGCGGTTCAGTCGCTACCCAAGACCGGATCGACTGAACTGCATTTCCTTAGGAACGGACATGAACAAAGCTGGCTGAGAACACAACTGTATGCTTGCTAAATAGGAAGGACAGTGTTTCTTTCTCCTTGCTGTCACTTGTGATACAATGCAACGTTTTAAGCTGAAAAGGTAGTGGTTTGGGGGTGCTAAGGATACCGTCTGTACAGCAAACCTTGGGTAGTAATGCAGGAGGCTGTCATTTTAATTCAAGAGCTCTATTCAGGTGTGCTGTTGTATGTCTACTGCTGAGGTTACTCACACAGACACCTATTGACAGGTTTATGAAAGCATGTAGATGTTGCCCATGAGACAGCAGATATGGAGCTTCTGAAGCTAAACTGAGCTGGAACCAGAAATCTCTGCTTGGCCTAAGAAACAGCACTTTTGACTGACAGAGATGACGTAAGGATAGTGGGCAGAATCTCTGGGTAGAAAAGCAATGATGGGAACTAAAAGTCAAACGACAAAATGCTGATACCTCCAGGGCATCGTGGGGTGCATAGGACAAACAAGCCCTTTTAGCAATGCAGGATAGACTCAGGACAGCCAACTCTAGTACCATCTGTCATACTGACTTTGGTTTGATATTGAGAAACAGGAATCTTGTTTCAAAGGGACTACCAAACCTAAAAATGCACACCCTCCCCCCCCCGCATAAAGTAGGACAGTCATAGACACAATCAGACAATACATTTGAATACATTAATGCTAGAGTCATCTCATTTAACATCGGATACCTACCCGAGTTGTTGCCGCTAAGGACAGGGCTCCTGCACAGAGCAGCTGTGGGCAGAAGGGAGCTGAGCTGCCTTCTGCAAGGAGCGGTCGCTTCTCCACTGGCTCTGTCAGTAGCCTGGTGCAGCCGTAGCCCTGACTGCAGCATCTCTAAAGAGGTAGTCTGAATGAACCCAGGACAAAACGCATTATAAATCACCATGAATGGCTGTTCCCCAGGTTTTGCTCAGTTGGGGTTTCTGGAGGTTTGGGATTTTTGTTTGTTCTTTGTTTTCACATGCCACTGTGTTTCTGGTTTCTAGCTAGGATGATAATCACTGCTTTAAAGTGTCTCAGTTTTTGTTAGAACAATTCTATCAGAAAACACTGGAAACGCCCCATGAGAGCTTGATTTTATCAAGAGCTCCATCTAGGTCAACTCAAAATATTCACAGTCTAGGGACGCCAGATGAATTTTAATAAATAGCCACACTGAACCCCAGATCTTAAACTCTGAGATTTAATTTTCCTTTACCACAGAAATGTGAGCTCTGAGGCATGAACTTGGGGCCAAGCAATCCACAGAAATTTGAGCTCTGTTTCACTTCTCAGTGCCAAATAGAGATATTTATTTCCAAACTCCTGCTGCCACCAATTGCATCAGCTGATATATTGCCTGCTTTGCCTTAGGAGTTAACTAATTAGATACCAGTGTCTGTTTTGAAGAATCACTCCCTTCAAATAACTAACGTTTCAAATGCCTGCATTAGGTATTTCATGCAACTTTACCCTAAGAAATATTTTTTTTTCCAAATCACTTTGCAACACCAACTGGCCGATAAAAAGATGTGGAGCATTTGTATTCCTGAACCTATTTTTTACTTATTCTAGTTCTTTCCTTTCAATAAATATGAAGTCTCTGTTGAATGGCTGTCTTTCCCTGTATTTGCACAGGATTTAACACAATGTCTGTAAAGAAAAAGTATGCATTACTAATAAGGATTTCAAAGTAGTCAGGGAGCTGTATTAAGGTTTCATTTGAGCTTAGTTTCAAGTGATGCAACTCCACTGTTACACATGAGTGAATTTGGCCCAAACAAAATCTATCCTACCACCAGTTGATTTTTAAAGGGTTTGTCTGCAATCTTTTGATACTTCACCTAATCGCTGTCATCTGCCAGTGATACAATACTGGGACTGGAAACTCCAAGTAGGCACAGACTTCCTTTTACTTCCCCACAGAGAAAAGCTAATTGTTTGTTTCCAAATTTATATAAAGATCCACTTCCAAGAATTAAGATTAACTCAGATTAAGTCATGTTTGTACAACCACCAAACAGCTGAAGTATGACTTTGGTTACACAATGATATACCCGTTAGGAATTTCAGTGAGGCCACGAGTCTGCTGAGGAAAAAAGGACCGAGAGAGAAACCCAATCTGAGGGGACCACATTTCTTGTCTCCTGGGGAAGAGCCATCAATCAGTGCCTCCTGGCTCTGCCCAGGAAGCTGAAAACACCCTCTGTTGGGGGATATTCATTGTAATATTCATTAAAATAACCACTTGGAGCTGGGAACTTCCATCCGAGAGTTGGGGTTCATCAGACAGTCTCTTTCCTCGTGCACCCTTGTGCATAAAACAGCTCTTAAGCCTACAGGGGAAAGAAGTGTTTGCTGATGCTGCTGTACCCTGGAGACYGTTTTGTGCTCCCAGACCAGCCTGGGAAGCAAAATGGCTGGTGGGAGAGACGGGAGCTTCCCTGGCACCTACCTGACGACAGCAAAATATTCACCCATTTTTCCGTAAGGTGCAATTAAAAACTGTCCTTCAACCCTACAAAACCAAAGAGGGAGGAAAAAGGCCTTAAACAGTGACGAGAGAAATTGCAAAATGCTGAGCTGAAACAGTAGTGGAGACTGGCCAAAAATTAATGAACTGAAGGTGAATACAGGAGTAAGAAATGGGAATTAATTGTGGTGACCAGAACAGAACCAACAAGGGAGGAGAACTGGGGAACTGAGTAATTCAGAGCGAGAGAGGCTGAATACAGCTGGTGGATTGCCAGCCTGTTGGCCACGGCCATGCAGAGTTGGAATCAAAACCCAAAAAATCAGACAGGATCAACTGTGGCTCGCCCTTTAAAACCCAACAACGACATTTTTTCAGCTAGAAAGCAATTAATACAAAATAGCTAGAATTGCTTTTTTCAAATTGCACCCCTAATATTGTTTGAAATCATGAGACATAAACACCAAATAGTCCCCCAAGAAATAACAAATAGGAGGGCAAAMACCAGTTGCAGAAAATGACACTTCTAGGAATGCATTTAGGATGTTTATTTATAAAAAAAAAAAATAAAGCCAAAGCAGACAACTAAAGTGAGGGAAGGCTGTTTTCTTTAAGTAAGTGGAACGAGGAGTTGGGAATGACCAGTGATTTATTTGTGGCTCTTCCAATTGTTTATCTTTGTGCCAAGTGATTAACAGCTGTTTGAATTTAGATTTTAAAATTACCATATTTTTAATGTCCCTGCTAGCTAGAGATGTTGTGCATGGAACTAACACTGGACTTATTAACTTAGGTGTATAAAACACAGGAATTTTGCTAAAAGAAAGTTAATAGTTATAGGGACCTATATAAAATAAGGTTTTAATCCCAAGTTGTTCAAGGGAAATTATCAACAATTTCTTTGAACGTATTCTGTGTCCACAATTCATTTAAGCAAATTACTAAGTGGTTGTGAATCATACCAATCTGCCTTTTGATCTGACTGTGCTGAAAGATTAATGCTTTTGTCTCCTGTGAGTTGAAGGTAGGCTGAATTCCCAATATCAAAGAGGTGGAAGGGAAGAGAGGACGATCTCTCTGAGGCCGGKCTCCCCCTCCTCATGCTGTTCTGGACTGTGGAGTCCTCAAGTGACATGTGTACAAATAAAGGGGTTTTGTTTGTACAGACATCAGTTTGAGGGCTGCAGAGTCTCTCCAGACAGTCATTATCTCTGCCACTACGAAGTGTTTTTCCTAATATCTAAACTAAATCTTCTTTGCTTCAATTTATCCCTTTATTTTTGACCAGGCTGCTACGATCACTATAATAAAATGCTCCCTACCTTTTTGCTCAAATACGTAAATGGCCACTGCAACGTTACAGCCTCCTTTGGTTTTCTTACTGGTGTTTTCTGAAGTGTTGAGTGACTTCATTGCTCTTCTCCAGGCTGGGGGGTGTTAGAGCTTTCTTGGAGGACAGTGCCCAGAGCAGGCTGCAGGGCTCCCACCCAGGTTTTACAGGAGGAGGGCAGAGGATTACTGTTCTACTTCTGTCTGTACACACAACTATGGGGTTTGCCCTTTTTGCAGTAGATGGCCACTACTGAATTGTGCCAGCTTATGTGGCACAGTGATGCCCAGATCCTTCGCAGTAAAACGTAAATGGTTATTCCCCTTTGTGTGTAGCTGACTCTTCTTGGGTCAGTGAGGTGCCTTCAGTTGTCCATTGAGCAGCATCCTCGGTTTTCAGACCATCTTTCTCTTTTCCCCAGGTCACTTTTCTTTTTTGATTCTAGCCTGTGAAATACTTGTAGTCCTTTTACCTGTGGGTATCTTTGTGTGTGGGTGAGAGTGAGGAATCTGCTGGCCTGATTATTTAACACAAACGCATGAATGAGAGTGAGTACCACCATCACTATTTGCCATAAGGGATCTGTATGTGTAAATTGTTAAGAGAAATTGCCGTGACAATAAACTCTGAGAACCTGCTCAAATGCTAGATGATAGTCCTTATTTACAAGTGTGGACATGGACAGTAAATATCAAACAATATTAAGACACGATTGTAAATGTTACCTTGTTAGTGGCATTTGCACAATTTTTATTATACTTTTTCTTCGTTCCCAAAATATATTCTGCTGCATTCACCTTCATTGGCTCTTTTTTTGGTTTGACTAGATTTTGAAATCTCTCATTAGATTCATCACAGATGTCAGCTTTCAAAAGAGATACTATTTACCACCCTTCCTCTTAAACTTGCGGCTGCTTCTTCTGCATGCGTATCACATAAATGAGGCATTTCATTATTCATATAACTTTTCTATCCACCTCTTTATTCCTTTCCCCCTTCCCTTTTTAAAAGATGTGTGGCAGTGGCATATTTAATGTAACTTACTTTTCCACCTTTTTGCTGAGAGGAATGTATAACCTGAAATCTATGACCTGTTTTGAGTTCATCTCTTCTGATGCACTGTTCTTTATGCGACTCGTCTTCTCTTTTAGACTCTCTGTCTTCTCTCCCCCTCCCCCTCAGTAACATCTTTTTTAGGATTCTCCATCTTTTATGGTTCTTTTCCTTTGTTCCTCTCATCCTGGCTCCATTGATCCCTCCCACATGTTTCTACGGTGCCCACTAATGCTCTTTACACTTACCTCCTCTGTTTTATCTTCCTTGGAATTGAAAGAAATTACAAGAAAAAAAAGAGAAAGCATTAAAGGAAAGGCAGGCCGGCGCGAGGGCCAGGGCTGATGCAGATGCAGAACGTGCCTCTGACTGTGGCCTGATCTCAGGGGACCCTCCTGCCCCCGGGTGCCTGCCTTTCCCCTTCCCCACCCTGCTCCCACCAGCTCTCCACTCCTCCTCTATCCACTGCTGCCCCAAACTCCCCTCTCTTTGAGATGTTGGTAGGGATTCAGACATAACCACACAAAGGCATTTTTAAACACCTAAGGTACTTCCCTGAGCTCCTCTGTGCATCAGCTCCTCTCTTCATAAAATCTTTACTTTGACTGGCAGCAGGGTTAAGGTATCCATTCAAAAGCTAGTCTGGCATGCCATAGGATGGCAACAGGGCACAGAGTGGCTGTTAGTAATGTTACCACCTTGTTTAAACTGTTCTCCAAGCCTCTCTGTAAAGCCAGGCTCCCACACCTCACCAGGCCCGCCCAACCTGTCTGGATGTCTGCACAGGAGCATGAACCTGCCAAAACAGAAATGGAGACCTGGAGCATCTGACCTTTCCTTCCTTCACTCCCAAATAAACTTAGCCCCAGTGCCCAAGCTAATGTTGGTAAGCAGCACATAAATGCCGTATGTGACCAGGGCAGGCTTACAGGGGCCAGGCACACCACTGGCGGGGATGGTGAGAGGTGGCTGAGGAGCTCCAGGCTGATGGAGAAGGGGCCTGGGGCGATGTCCTGGGGAGGAGGGTGCCTGTGCAGGGTGCCGTTACACGGCAGGGACATCCCTCCTTGCCTGGTGGGGAGGTGTCGCTGGGGGCCCCAGGAGGTAGGAGGGAGGTGAGTTATTCATTAGCTTAGGTGCATTGAACAGAGGCGGGCAAAAGGAAGCCTGGGTGTCTGACTCCCCTGGTTCCCCGGGGCTGGGGGAAGGAAGGGGGCAGGTACTCATGTCATTCACTCCAGGCATTGCAATTCAAAATAAATTGGGAGTTTGGGTTTCTTTCATGGTAACAGCGAGGTGAGGGGGTCCACAGAGCGATGTGGAGCGTCTCGGGCTCTTATCAGAGAAAGTGTCTGTGGGAGGCAGGAAGGAAGATTAAAGCCCAAGACTAGGAAATATTTCTAAGTCCTGGTCCATGCTGGTCTGAGAGGTAGCTCCAGTGAAGCCAATGAACGGGCCTATGGAAGCTCATGTTGTACCTAAATCACAGATAAAGTTGTTTTGGGGAGGGGGCATAAATGTGGAATTTCATCAATGCATAGACTTTATTTTAAATGTTTTGGTGTTTTAAAAGGAGACACTAGCAGCAAAGTGAACTGCTGAAGATACAGTGCAGACAATTAGATAGATAATACTCAATTAATGAGGGAAGTGGTTTCCAGAAAGTTGGTTTTAGGGAACAGTTAAATTTGTCATTCCTAAGTCAGTTTGGGTTGCTCCGTTTCTCTTTCCTCCACCCCACCTGAAGTACTTCAGCAACCTTGCTGGGTCCCTGACCAGCAAGGCCTTGCCTAATCTCTCTTCTCTTCTTTTCCTTCGTTTTCCTCACCCTTTTCTGTCACTGTTGGAAACCCCAGGCATGAGGGAGTAACTGCAGCTGCTCTCCCACTGGTGCATTTGTGTGCAGGGGGAGATTTTCACGTCTATCTTTATTTTCTTCCTGTAATGAGAACAATTGAAATGTCAGACTTTCATTTTGTTCCAGAGGGCTTCTTCCCAGTGCAACTCCTGTCATGCAGACCCATATAATCTACTTTTTTCTGTATAGTTGTGTATTATCGACATTCAGACATTTTATTGGGAAAAAATTAACAAAACCAAAAACCAAATCCCACGGAACATCTGAATTTTAAATATTTCTTCTGCTGTTAGTCAGAGCCGAGTGGAACAACAGACAAACAAATTGACCTCTACTCTGTGCTCGAGCCCCATTGCCGTGTTAAAACTGCGCTTCGGGATTCCCCTCTGCAAAGGAGCGCTGAGCATCTGCTGACCTTTCAGTGCCTCTGCTGGCATCTCCCACTGTTTCTTCCTGCCCCAAACTCCCAGCATACTTCCACTGAAATCAGAGATGTGAAACCTGTAAGACTGACTTCGAAGCGTAGTTACCCTTTGCTCCGCAGGTACAATTGTGCTTGCTAGCTGGATGTCAGTTGTGGTACTTTTTTGGTACAGTAGCGTGGGGTTGGGGTTTTTTTTGAAGGATGGTTTGGACTCCTCCTGCCACTCCTCCCGCCCCAGACTACACCATGTGCTGGGAATGCACCTTTGTCTCTAGAAAGGTTTTGAAGGCAATCTCTTTCCACCAACAGCATGGACTAGGGAGAGTGGCTTTGATCACTTTGTGTCTTTTAATGAGAAAGAAAAAAACAAGGGTTTGGAGGCCAGAAGACCTCGAGGAATAAGAGAGAGAGGAAGGAGTGATAAAAATAAGAGCATAAAAATAACTGCTGGGTAGTGACACCAAGGCCCACCACCCACCTCTCATTATGGCTATCACTTAGTTTCTGTATCCTGAGAGCACTCACGGATGGCTGCCACCCTCCTACTCTGTGTATTTAATGCTGTGACCAGCGAAGCATCAAGAGTAAGCAGAAGAGGACACACGTGTGTTTGGTGGCACTGCCTGACCTGGGGGTCAGCACTGGGAAATAAAAGGCTGAGCATTGGGAATATAGGAGGACTTTGATCTACATACTCTTCAAACCACGTAGAGCCCGCTGCTTTTATTTTTCATCTAAATAGAGATTTTGAATGTGCTACCAAATTGCATTGTGTAAAAAAAAGAAAGATGAGAAAAAAGAAAAAGCTTTCCATGCCCAACGTGGTGAAGAAGTCTAATGTTGCCTGCAGAAGCCGCATCCTTTTCCAGTTCCCGAAAGCTCCTGCACCAGGATGGAGCTCATTACTCCTCATTACTGAGGCCTTGCGGTCTTGTGCATGCAGCAGCAGCAGCAGCCGCCTTCTTCTTCTTGCTCTGCCAGAGAAAAGCTGCCTGCAGCAGTCAGCATCAGTCCTTCGTGTAATGCAGAAATGGCTCTTTTAACAGCTCGCTCTCCTGGATACTCTTACTTTCTTTTATTGGTACTGACATGGTAGCACCAGCATGGCCAGTGTATCAGTGCTGATCTGGTACAATACTGCCAAAATTTTAATTCTGCTAAGGAAAAATGTGTAATCTGAATGGTACTGCTTACTTTGACTTGTGCAATGCTGAATATGAAAAATATTAACTTTAGAAATTTATTGGATGGGACATTTTTGGTATTCATTATAGCCCATTATTTGAGAAATCTAAATAGAGCATAAAATCGGAAACAAAGGAAGGAAGTCAAAACAATCTTCTTTACCATGGTAAAACAAACCAGTTTGGTCTTATGAAATGTTTGCGCTTTTTTTCTTTTTTTTTTTTTCCCCCCAAAAGTTCTGAAGTGATCATATGCCTCTTCTTTCCGTTTGATTTTTTTTTTTTTTCCTGGCTGAGTCTTGCTGATTTATGCGCTGAGACCCGATATTCACAGGAAACAAATAAACCCGATTTTATTTTCCTCCTCTAAACCCTCAGCTACGGTAATGTCAAAAGTCGCTGGGCAGCACCTGCAAGTTTTGCCTCCAACATTAGCAACCACGAAGTTTGCCAGATGCGTGTGGTGCAGACGCCCCTTAAAGCCCGCTCCCCAAGCCGTCGGCAGCGGGGAGCGCTGCCCTTGCCGGAGCGCCGGCGGGGAGGAGGGAGGGGCCGGGGCCGGGGCCGGGGCCGGGGCCGTTCCCGGAGCGTGGCGCGGCGGTCCCGCGGCGCGGGCGGCGTGGCAGGAGTGACACCTCGTGGGTGCGCGCAGGAACCGCGCCCGGCCGGGCGCCCGCGCTGCCCACACGGCGCAAAGATGTTGTTTCCGCCAGGGGAGGGCAGGAGCCCACGTGTCCCGAGTGGGCAGCGCCCCGGTGCGCGCCCCGTGGAGGCGGGGGGGATGGCACCGGGCGCCCGGGCTGCAGCCGCTGGGCTGCGAGGGCCGCGGCCGCCCGCCTTGCGCTGCCCGAGCCGAAGGCCGGATCCTGCCCCTGCTCACGCAGACGCTCCCTGTCCTTCCCCTCCCCCCTGGCAGCGCTTTTTCCCGGTGAAAGAGTGGGTGCCCAAAGGGAAAATGCAGGTTGAGGTCAACAGGGGYGCGGGAGCTGGAAATGAAGTGCACGTGGCGAGTAGGGGATGATCTATGTGCTGAGGTTGATACCGAGCTGTGTTGCCTCATTAGAAGTTGATGAGACTGACGCGTATTTTACTGATCACGCGGTCAGCAGCTAAAACAGAGGCACGGCACAACTCACAGTAGTCATTACGAAAAAAACCCCACCTTTCTTCATATCCCAATAAAAAGAACATGGAATATTTTTCTTAGGTTACACCAGAGGAGAGTGTCTCTGTTAGACGGTTCCCGGGAATCAATGTTGCTGCACTACAAGGAATTCCTTCGAGGCGGTTGGGATTGTATCAAGATACATTTGGCTTGTCTTGAGTTGACTTCAGTAGCTATGGGCACTGATTTAAATAATGAAAAATCAAAGTGCTGTGCCACTGAATATAAAAGTAGCCCCAAACGATGAAGAAACAATGGCAGCCACGGGGCAAAGGCAGTACATCAAGGTCTGATTTGACTCTGGAGACATGCAGAGGCTGAGGACTGATGGAAGAAGTAGTTATACAGATTTGACTGCGAGTGCCCAGGGAAGCCTGGGCATGTCCCTGGGAGGAAACCCCGGCGGAGACCCCCCTGCCAGCAGGCTGCCCACAGGGAAGGTGGGCTTTGAAGTTGTGCATAGGAGCACTGCTGCTGGTTGTTCCCCTGATTGCATCCAGGGCAATGGGATTTGGGTCCTATGATCTGTAAGCAAACAGGCTGGCCAGAAGGAAACCCGCTCCCATCTAGTTCTGGTTTTAGGGGGAACCTCTTGGTGAAGGCTAAAATATTACTGGTTAACCACTGCCAAACTGCAACGGTATAGTCTTTACGGCTCTCCACACTTCACTTGCTATCTGTATCTTGGTGAGAATGACAAAACCAAATCTAAAAACTGTGCTTGAATTTCATGGGCTTCCACCTGCATAGTTAAATTACGTTTTGTGGGTGCTGCAAATACACGGGTTTCATCTGCATCGATTTTGGGCTGCCTTTCCCCTAGTCCATGTGATGGGCTTGCTGAGAAACTCTGACTGTATTTCAGCCTTTTCCATCTCATTTTTTTGCATATCCCATTCCAGCTTTACCAAAGAACCTGCGCTCTCTCTGTGAGGACAACAGGCAAACCAGGGCTATGCACCCTAATGACCTCAGACACTGAACCATTTTGGGATTACTTTTCTATGGAGAATCATGTACGTGGGGAGCTACTCTTCAGCTTTGAAACTCAGAGGATGAAAGAAATGCTTTTTCTCCATTAGTAATAGACAGCCAACTTTCATAACATAAAGTTTAATGAAAAATATATTAGGTATTTGTATGTAATATTTTTTTATGTCTGGAATGGATGTTATGGAAAGCGATTGTCCTGGCTTTAGGGGATGGAGAGAAAGTTTGCCTTTGCTTGGATATATAGCACTCCCCTTTGGGATAGTGTCATTTGATAATTCCTGCCACATGTTCTTATGAGTAGGATGTTTTTGTTTCCTTACTGTGTCTCCCCCCAAGTCCTGCTGGGTAATATTTCAGATGGTCACGGTCAAGAAAAGCATGTGACAACTTCCAGATGTTCAAATAATCAAAGCGATCTGCAGATCTAAGGGAGCACACCAACAAACAAATGAAGGATAACTTGAAGGGCTGCAGTCTAGGTGGGGGGTCACGTTCAGAGGTGGCATAGCAGGCTGAAGGATAGTCTTTTAATATCTGGAGAATTCACTGATGTCTACATCATTTGCTAAAAATGAGACAGTCTGATGATGTGGCTGGCCAGGCAGTAGAAACCGAAAACACAGGGTCTGGTCGTGGTTTTCCCGCAGCTTGGAGCAGTGCTGGCTTCCCAGGGGAGACAGGACGGCTGTCACAGTGTGGCGAAGCCCTGCGCTGAGCTGGCTGCTGGCTCCAGCTCACGTGATGCGGCTGGGGCTAAGAAACGTGACCATGCCCTGCTGCTGTCCACACCACCACCACATCTGGGGCTGCGTCCTCGCTGAGCTGGCGGTGCGCATGGCAGTGCTGCATTCAGCTGAGAGAGGGGAGGACACCTCTCAGAGCAGGGAAACATGCCTGCTTCTGGCTTGCTCCTAGCTGGCTTGTCTAGGCACCTGTTCAGGCATTAGTAACTAGTTCAAAGATGGCCCTTCATCAAAACCCTTCATCATCCCAGGTGATCTTTGTTGGTCCATCCTCCCAGCTTTGTAGAAACAGACAAGACAATTGAAAATGTACGGTGGGACCCTGTGTTCCTCTTTGGGAATGTAAAAACATTCATCATCAAGAAAAAAAAAAGCTCGTAGTAGTCACTCACAACCTGATACTTGTAGAGGTGAATGAGCACAGTTGTGTGGTGCAGCGTGTGTGGAGTGGCAAGCAGGAACAGTAGGATGGAGGCTGCACGTCACTTACTGCTGTCGCGCAGGCTGGGCGGTCCTGTCTCCGGTCACAGGAGGGACAACATTCCCACCCCACAGGATCCTACAGCAAGTCTGCTGGTGCCTTTTCGTACGCTGGCATTTCATGTGGCAGTGCCTCCGCTGCTGACGGCACGTCCTTTGAAACAGATGTGCTCTGCATCTGCCTGCTGTGTGTGCAACTGGCACAGCTCTGCTGGAAAACTGTTTTACAAAGCCTTCCATGTGGAGCAGTGATGGGGAGGGGCAGGCATTATTACTATTATTACTATTACTATTGTTATTATTATTATCATCATCATCATCATTATTATTTCTACTACTACTGCTATTACTACTACTAATTTGTGTGGAAACATTGCTGGCTCAAAACCTGGCTCAGCTGCTGATGGAGAAAGGAAGATCTGATCACACCAAGGGAGCTGCTGGAGTTTTGAACGTTACTGTGACTCCTACAGGCTGATGCTTTTGAAGAGTAACTATTTGGGAGATTGCTACCGACTACTGTTTCCCCTTGGTAGTAAGGCTTTATGTGACTTTTCGTGCAATCTTATATGGGTCTTTTACCGCTTGGGAGGTAATGGTGTAGCGTGCTGGCAAATTCAATTCCACACTAGGAAAAGGAATAACTTTGTGACAGTTTGCCCATCATCAAAGGCGGCTTTTGTCAGTTGGGGTCTCCGTATCGCATTCCCCAAGAATTTGGAGAACTTCTGGCAAGATTATTCCTTGGTTTTGTTCAAAGAACCCCTTTGTATGTACATAGAGGGGGAAAGACCAATACACTGCTCACCTGGAAAATCGGCCCATGATGCCTGTGTGCGTGGAGGGGCCTAAGCCTGAGAAGGGCATTGGTAGCAGTGTGGGGGCCTTGGAGGAGGCAAACACCCAAAAGCGAGGAGGATGCTGCAACTCATGAGGACACTGGTACCCGAATGTGCTGCAGGAAAGTGGTGGCCATGAAAAATGAGATCTGGGCCACAGAACAGATATTTATTGTAGTGAGTCATCTCTGTCCTGATTCATGTCTGTAAGACTGGGACAACAAGGTTGTCTTGTGTTGTAAACCCTGAACAGGTTTGGAGGCCTGTGTTCTTCTACTAGCTGGAGCATCGACAGCATGTGCTTCCATCATTTATAATGTGGTTGTCAAGACTGCAAGCTCTTTGCCCACATCCACAAAGAAAGTTGTAATTACCTATGTATGGTAAATAAAAAATGGAAACCATTCACTGCACTGGAAGCTGACTCAGGAAGGACAGATCATCAGTGGGGAGACGTGATAAGGAAAATAAAGCTACTGCATTACAAACCAGAAAACTGTGGGAGAAAAAACCAAGCGGCCTCTATCTACTATCTACCCATCTATTGGTCTCATCCACCCATCTCTCTACTAGCTACATATTTGGATGTTTTTATTTAAAAAATAGGCAAGGGAGCGGCGTGGGGAGGTCTGGCTGGGGCAAGAGGAAAGCGGCTAAAGGACCTTTTCCCTGGCTGGTAAATCCATGCCTGGTCTCCCTTCAAGGCTTCGTAGTTTAGAAAGAATTGCAGTTTGTTCTTCAAAAGATGTGTCAGTCTGTTATGGATTAAGAAGACAATATGCCTTCCACATTTACTCTCCCCACAAAGACTGATTTTTGGAGGATTTGCTAGTCACTTCATTTCAGACACATTTCTTAACATGTTTGGATTTCTTTGTGGTTAAACTTAGACTCTGTCCTTCCTGAATCCTATAAGGCTTGCTGTGCGGTGTTTGTCCTTTCATGGTCATTACTGATACATACCCGCTGCACTTACTGTGCTCTACTAAAATCTTTTTGTCAGGGTAAAAATTACAAATTAAAATATTCTCTCAGAGGGAGGACCCCAAATCTAATTTTGTAACAAAAATTTCCCAATCATTTCCAAACTGAACTTAATTTAAAATGAAAGATAAATCTTTCCCTTTACCACTACCCAGATGTGATCTTCCCAAAGCTTCAGACATGAATAATTTCTCCAAATTTTCCAGCTATTTCAATATCCCAGCCATACTGAACCCAGCCTGTGGCTCTAGCACCCATTCAGGAAAATCTGCAGACAAGGCCAATGCCTGACATCTCTATCCATTAAAATCAATGGTCACACATCTTTTACTTTACTTTCTCAGTTTTCCGTTGCTTGTTTGCAGCTGGACCTCCATTTTGCCCTTTTTAATGGGAACTTGGGAAGTTCCCATTACTTTCCTGTCTCTGCCTCTTCTTTCTTTAGAGTCTCTAGTGTCTTTCCCTTATTTTAATAGCCATCATTCTCATCTGTTGACTGCAGATCTTGGCCAAATCCTGATAAAGTCAACAGAAAGGATTTCCCTGGAATTTTATACGCGTTTCTGTTGTGTTTTTTCTTTCCTCTCCTTATTCTTCTTGCTGCCTGGCTGGCTGATTTAAACAAATATTTTCAGAACAACTTGTCCTCAGTTGACTAAACTGGTAAATAATGGATAAATATAGTTTTGATTGGGAACAGCTTTCTGGCAAAGGATGGAGTACAGCACTAAAGAAGAATTTTTCTCACCTTGAGTCATGGGATCTGGCTGGTTAAATTAAAACCATTTACTTAACCTGCCTGTACAACACACAAACATCAGAGATGTCCTTTGGCTGTACTGGTACTTTGTGCTGCCTACACTACACTAGCTACAACACCTGGGCAGTAATTCTATTTTGTGAAACAGAAATAGCCTGTGTTTCTTTCTTTCTTTGTATCAAAAGCAGCACAAATCTAATTTATATATTTAAGCAAAGGCTCGGGCTTATTTTTCCCAGTTGTTCTTTTTTTTTCACCATCTGGAAAGGAAGTGTTGTTCTGTCATAAGCTTCAAGCTTCAACAAGTAACAATTGTATTAGAAATTCCTCGGTGTCCTAAGGCTGGCTACCTACCCCCATAACTCAGTCCTGCTGTGACAATACTGTCGTCTTATCAAAATATACTTCACCGAGCCTACAAAAGGGATGGGTTTGCTATGTTTGGTAGGATGAAACTTTGCATATTGCCTACGAAGCACGCAGAGGACTTTTATAAATATTTTTATAAGTGTTTATTCACATGGAGGGGCTAGAAATATAAGTATTACAATGTTCTTGATATACATAGTAAAAATAAAAACCCAACTCGCAACAGTAATATGAATATAAGTCATTGTATTTTGAATTTTTATTGTAATAAATTATAGCAATAGTTCACACAACCCAGCTATTATCTCAGATTGTCTCTACAGAATCACAAAAACAATCTGAGTCATCCCGACTTGATTCGTGTTCAGTTCCTGTTTGGGAAGGCTTCCCTCGCCATCAGACCGCCTGCTAACGTTTTTTTCTGTGAAAGCTCAGATTCTGTACAACAGTCCCACAGTCTATGGTGGGTTCTGCAGCATGAATCATGGAAAATATGCATCCCTGCTTATTTGTAGCTGGTTATTTTTGCAGAAGTCCATGTGGAAGAAGAGCCATGAGATTTTTTTCTACGTGATACATGTGTCTTTTTGGCACTCTGATAGGAATTGTGTAATAGAGACTTACCAAACATATCAAAAGATGCTCAGCATTTGAAAGAGGAAAAGAGCTGGAGTTGACACGTAGAGCCGAGATATTGAGTATGAACCAGCTTCAGAAAGAGAGCGAGTGAATTTGCCTTTGTGAATAAAGCAAGGCACCAGAGAGTTGTTTCCCTGTTTCTCCCAGGGTTCTCTTCGTGGTCTGTCACTAAACTCTTGTGAAACTTTTATTTATCTTTGATGTGGCTTTCATTTCACCTACATATAATGTTATTTCAATTAGTACATGCAGAATATATTATTTCAATTAGTTCATGGAGCTGATTAATTAATAAATAACTTTTGCACTCTCACCTGAAAAACATGATAGAAACAGAGAAAATGACTTCTACTTGCCAGCCTTCCTTACATCACTTGAGAGAGACCTCTCTGAGCTGAAAATGCAGCACACTAGCTCTATATGATATCTTAGACATGAAGTGAATAATAATGCATGACTTCAGGGAAACAAAGCTACACAGAATGACGATGATACTAGCTAACATTTCTGCCGTTGAACAGTTCAGCAGTGAGCAGCTTTGTTTCTGACAGTGTCCTGCAAAAATACGGTACTAATTTTACTATTAGTAACAGAGGTAGTGTTAAGGGCCGGTAACATAATAAAATCATCACTTAAAACGTTGGCAGATGTTACAGAGGTTAGGGTTATAATATATAATGAGGATTAAAGGAACTCTAGAAGAAAAAGTCTGAAGTGCTCGGTCATTTGATGGCAGATGAGCAATAGTCACTTACCCGATGGGCAAAAGTGAAGTCAGACGCAGAGAAACAAGGTGTAGGGGCTGCGCGTGCTGTCGGGAGCACCCTCCACCGGGGAGCAGTGAGCTTAAACAGAACACGCCAAGTTGTGTCCAGGGCATCAGCTGGACATGAACTCCAGGAGTAAAACTGGTCGAAAACCAATGTGACCCCTGGGAATATGGATTTTTGGCAGGGAGGCCTTGTTTCCTCCGTACGTGTGTTGAGCTCTGAAGCATGGTGTTTGCTTCAGGCACTCCTAAAGACTGCCTGAAAACCAGAGAGGGTGCGGGCAACAGCTCTGAGACCAACCAAAAGACTGGAAAGCACCTTCTGGTAGAAGTTGTAGGTATGCAGTCTTTTAAGTGTACCAAGAAAATGTTAAAGGATTACCAGTTACAGATGGTAAGTATTTGCTTCAGGACTAACACTCTTCCAATCTAGCAAATAAAGATATAAAAAGATCTGGTGGCTGGAGCTGGACAAATGCGCAGGAGGAAAAGGCGATGCATTTCAGCAGGGAAATACTTAGTTACTGGTGTGGATCGCAATAGGTTATTGTGGCTTTTCTACCATTAGTAATTTTTAAATCGAGAATAGATGTTGTTGGTTTTTTAATCTGAAAGATGTACTCAAGTTTAAACTGGATCAAATTCAAGGGTGTTCTGTGTCCTAGATTATGTGGTTAGGTGACCACATGGTGACTCCTGGTTTTGTAATCTGAAAATCCTTTTGCTGTGACAAATAGGGCTGGAGGAGCTTTTACTGTGATTGAGAATTTGGATTCATGGATGCTCGCTGTGTTTACTGGGGTCAGCACTCACCTTTCTTCCTTCTGAACCAGCTTAGCACTGACTGGTCCCAGCTGCAGAGCTGCACTAGGCAGACCTGTCCTGCCTAGCCCAAGGATGCTCCTTTTTCACTTATTTCTCTCCTCCCAGGCTGGAACCCCACATTCATTTTTCCGAGGAGCCAGGAGCCACCTTGAACCGGGGAACTTCTGTAGCGCTTTGAGAGTAACCATTCACAAAGACCTTACAGCTCTGAACTACAGCACGCACAAAGAACACTTTTTTTCTAGTGACTACAAAATGCTGCAATGAGCTTTGCTCAGATGAAACCTCTATTAGCGGTAGTGGAGCTTTGTATGTTAGCCACCAAGGATTTGACTATCAGATAATTGTGATTATATGTTCTCTTCAGAACAACTTGCATTATTTAAGAAGAAAATCAAACTCCAATCAAGCTGTTCAGAAGTTTTGAAATATTCAGATGTAGATCTCCCAGCTTCTCTGTTTTAGCCATTCGGGTACAGTAAATGCTGCTAAGCAGGCAATAGTCTCAGGATTTATTGCAGTGACTGAACTTATAAATACAGAAAGTTCACAGAAAAGCCTGCTCTCGTGAACTTTCAACCAGCATTTGCAAAATAAGAAGCCATAGATTATTTATATAATAAATGGATGCATATCTGTCCAAATGTTTAATAAAGATAATTAGTGGTCAACGGCTCAATGTCCAGATGGAGATCAGTGACGAGTGGCGTCCTGCAGGGGTCCGTATTGGGACCAGTACTGTTTAATATCTTCATCAATGACATAGACGGTGGGATCAAGTGCACCCTCAGCAAGTTTGCAGATGACACCAAGCCGAGTGGTGCGGTCGACACACCTGAGGGACGGGATGCCATCCAGAGGGACCTGGACAAGCCCATGAAGTGGGCCCATGTGAACCTCATGAGGTTCAACAAGGTCAAGTGCAAGGCCAAGCACCGGCAACCCCCCGTATCAATACAGGCTGSGAGATGAAGGGATTGAGAGCAGCCCTGCCGAGAAGGACTTGGGGGTACTGGTGGATGAAAAGCTGGACATGAGCTGGCAATGTGCGCTCACAGCCCAGAAGGCCAACCGTATCCTGGGCTGCATCAAAAGAAGCGTGGCCAGCAGGTCAAGGGAGGTGATTCTGCCCCTCTACTCTGTGCTGGTGAGACCCCACCTGGAGTACTGCATCCAGCTCGGGAGCCTCCAGCACAAGAAACACATGGACCTGTTGGAGCGGGTCCAGAGGAGGGCCACAAAAATGATCAGGGGGATGGAACACCTCTCCTGTGAAGAAAGGCTGAGAGAGTTGGGGTTGTTTAGCCTGGAGAAGAAAAGGCTCCGGGGAGACCTTATTGCAGCCTTTCAGTACTTAAAAGGGGGCTTATAAGAAAGATGGGGACAAACTTTTTAGCAGGGCCTGTTGCGACAGGACAAGGGGGAATGGTTTTAAACTAAAAGAGGGTAGATTTAGACTAGATATAAGGAAGAAATTTTTTATGCTGAGGGTGGTGAGACACTGGAACGGGTTGCCCAGAGAGGTGGTAGATGCCCCAACCCTGGAAACATTCAAGGTCAGGTTGGACGAGGCTCTGAGCAACCTGATCTAGTTGAAGATGTCCCTGCTGATTGCAGGGGGGTTGGACTAGATGACCTTTAAAGGTCCCTTCCAACCCAAACTATTTTATGATTCTATGATTCTATGATTCTGTGATTCTATTCTATGATTCTATAATATGTGAGAAGCACAAAATATGTCATTTTCCTCTGCAGTAAAAATATATTTCTTCTATTGGGTACAGGACAGCAGCAATAGCAGTTTAAATCTTTTGAAGCCTTTATGTTCAGAAAATGATACTCTGACAAGAATTATACCAAAAATACAGGTCTTAGAATGGGAATTGTCATGTCAGGTGAGACCAAAATTTGGTAAAGTAATGATTGAATTCTCTTTAATTTTTATATATATATATAYACACACACACACACACCAGTTAAATAAGATCTTGATACCAAAAGGTAAACTGAACCGTGCAATATGATCCAGCAAAATCTGTTTTTATAAATACTCTTTGTCCCCAGGAAGAAATGGGGATAGTGATGCTATTGATTTTAAAAGGTCAGATCACCTGTTTCTAGTTGCTTTGGCTATTGGAGTATGCCTGGCCTGAAAAGGCGAATGCTTATTTGGCCTACAGTTGCCATATACCTTACAACTGCCTGCTCCCTACACGTGCTCTCTCTCTCTCCCCCCTGCTGAGTACTGATCAAGGGCACATGAATGTTACCAAGCAAATAACATGAATTACATCTACACCATCACAATAATGGTGATTTTTATTTCCCGGGCGGTCCCAAGAGATGTGACACAACCTCCAGCCCCAGGCCGACATTTACTGTCCTGTTGCCATCACAGCAGGCTCCAGGACTGGAAGTCTGGTAAGATGAGTTGAAAATATTATTTCTTCCCCATGCACTCATGTACCAGTTGCAACTCAAACATACTGAAGAAGTTTTCTCTCTTTAAATATATCTCCACATATCTGCATTTCAGATTTATATTATTGCCAATTACATTTTGCATCACACCAAGTGCCTACATTAACTGTTGATATTTGGGCTCGACAAGAAGAACAGGAGGGAAGTGAGGAGAGGGGAAAGACTAAAATGAAGTGTGAGTGTATTGGTAGCATTTCTAAGCTTGGGTCTGCGTCTACTGAGTCATTGGCAGCACATTTTCRGTCTCAAACAGGAGTGGTGGTTGCCCATCAACACTGGGCAGTTCCCAGGATGGGAGCCTGTTCTGTCCCACTGGTACTAACCGTACCTGCAGCACGGGGTCTGCCACTCTGTAAGCACAGGTCTGCTCATTTAGCTTGCTGAAGTCTTTTCACTTAAGCGCACACACACACATACACAATGCTTCTTTTGAGTCTAGCTCCTTCATCCTGAAAGGATGCAAAGATGCCTGTGCTTCTTGCTGCCAAAGGACTCCTGAAGCCTTCCATTTTTGGAAGAGGTAAGTGGTGGAGGAGGTGGACCTGCAAAGGTGAGAAGGAGCATTCCTCAGAGCTAGAAATTACACCACACCTCTGGTTAAGATCCCAAGCTCCAGCTTTATTGATTACAGTAAAGAACCTCTAGTGACACTAAAGGCTGCTTTACTGCTGCTATTAGTATCAGGCAAGGAGATGCTACAAGTAGTTGCAAGCCGAAGAGTTCATTCATTAGGACTTTATTAGAATAGCAGAAGGTGAAGCCAGGTGATGGAAAACACATTTGTCAAGAGCTTGGTGTGACAGACATCCATTCCTGAGATGTCATGTGCTGTAGTATCTGCTTTACATTCCTACACAGGGTTTTCAAACAGTGAGAGGAAGTGGTCAATCCTTTCAAATTTGATAGAATGATGCTGGCATTGATTTCTGTGGCTGCAGTCACGTGTCAAGAGATTATTTGTGCTGTCACAGTGAGTTCAATACATGTCTACATCCTTGATACTTGAATCTCAAAAACTTCACTGAAAGAGATGCCGGTAAACTGTTATTTTCTCTAAGCACCAGTTCTCTGTACATGTAATCATAGTAACAGCCATCACATTTGTGCTGATGCTGGCCAACAAGGGCTGAAATCTTGGCCCTGTTGAAATCTTTGGTAAAGATTTGGCTGAGAAATGCAAACAGGTTTTCACATAAAAATAAGACGATGGAGGCGGAAAAGTAGAGTTTTGTGGAATAATGGTAAAATGTTTTTGTTTTTCAACATCCTGAATGTCAATGCCCTTAGTTTATAAAAGTTCAAGTTTGTTTGTGCTAAAATGAAACAAAAAAACCTTCACTGCTCATTTCCATCTCTCCCTCCAAAACAGAAAACCTGGCAGGACTGTGTTTTAATGTAGATGCTGGCAGAGCCACAGCCCAGCTAGGTACCGGGCTGCATAATGGTGGGTGATGAGGTGAGTCATATGCCAACTGAATTCCTTCTGGTGAACACAGGGATTTGGTTCATGTTCTTAAAAGCTGCTGACGCCCCGGTCTGCAGCCCCAGACAGTCTTTAAAGAGCGTCCAGCCTTCAGACAGAACGTTTCCTCTTTGCAGAGCTGATCTAACAAATGCCCTGCGCTAATCAAAGCAAGTCTGTCCATTGGTTTTAATTGACTTTGGAAGCCAGCTCTGTAAAACAAATACCTGTGGCACCAAATATCTAAACCATGAAAAACACTGTGGAGCACCAGGTCCTTGACCTGTAAGCCACATGAAATTTCTGACCAAATGTTTCTAAAAGTTGACTTGATCATAAGGAAAGAAAATTAACTGAACTTGCAGACACGCCTCATCTTTTTAGTGACCATAGGAATTACTATTAGTGTGTTGTACAAAGATTCAAAAACTCTGCCAGAAATTATAGGTTAAGTGGGATTTTTTGATATAGGCTCTTTGCCTATTTCCCTTTAGACTTCAGCATTCCTGATGCTGATTTCTTTTTAGTCGCTCCTTGCTGAGGCGTTCAAAAAGGTGGGCAACGTCAAAAGCAGGAGAAACAGCAGATGGCAGCACCAGGCTGCTTCATCTGGGCTGTTAGAGCAACTGGGAAAAAATACAAACCTAGCTGAACAAAAGTTTCTTAGAGTTTGTTTGCTTTCAGATCTCCTTCCTTTCTCCTATTCTTTTGGATTTTTTTTTCCTTCTATTTTTTCAACTCACTGTTGGAGAAACGAACAGCAGAGGAGGAAAATTGCTATGTCAGGTCATCCTGTATTGATTTAGTAGAAGATAGTAAGACCTGATGTGACCTGCTGAAAAGATGACATGAGGTTATGGCCTAGCCTACCAGCGCTTCACGTCGTATTAAACACTCCACGGGGGCAACATCTGGAGGGTTAAACAACTGCTGGGTAATGCAATTTTAAATACCACTTCATCAAAGTAATAGACTCCACAGGACCCTCTTGGGATCTGTAAACTGATGTGTTCCAGGCTTTGTGTGCTGCAGCCCTTTTGTGTAACACATTAAGGAGAGCCTGATAGCCCTGACTATTGCAGGGTGATAGAACTGAGGTTTGCAAACTCATCTACAGCACACCACCTCGCTAGGCCTAGGATCAAATGCATGGTCTTTATGGTTTTTCTCTTCTGTTTTTTGCTCAAAGCTTGATAGTTTGTATATCCAAAAGTCCTGTAATCTGGGGAAACGGTTTTAGAACAACAAATTTATTCTTGAGTCTATTTTAACAGCAGTGTATGAGCTTCAAGAGGAGATCGGATCCCATGCTTTCTGTTTTCCAGAGTAGTTACAGACGAGGGAGCAAATCTTCTGTATGCTCTTCGTAACCAGCCAAGCTTTCAACCTGAATAACAAGTGGATTCCTCAGGTCCTTACCAGGCCTGGCTCCTCTCCTGCATTCTTCAAACACAACCCAACCATAGCTCCAGCAGTACAAATCATGAAGGAAACGTGGTCTCCAATTTGGTGGATCATGGCGGCTGGTGCCACCATCTAGCTGCAAATCAATGTACCTGACAGTTTGTAGAACGGTGTGCTACACCAAAATAACTCCTTCCACTATTTCAGAGCTGCTAAGAAACAATTAAGAAAAGTCCCATTGAATAATTAATCACTTTAAGAGAGGACAGCCCAAGAACTTTTTCTATTGCCTGCTAATGCAACATTTGCTTTCTGAATCCAAATCCAGCAAAACCCTTAGCCCAGACAGATCCCTGTGTCTGGGCAGACAGAATTTGATAGCTGTCACCAACCAATCTTTGTCACTACCAGGAGCATGTGGAAGGACACTTGGTAACTCCTTTTCAGGGAGAAAAATTCTGGGTAAGGCTTGCAGCCGGCATGAGCCAGCAGCATTCAGCCGAGGTCAATGGAAAGGCTTCGATTCTTTCCGCGCGAGTATCTGCCCTCGCTCCTGTCCTTGCTTGCAGATCCTTCTCTCTGCTTTACTGCAATCATTTCAGATGAAAGGGCAGCGGAAAATTCCTCGATTACCTGACACACTTTCAGTTCAGAAATGTCTCTAGGTAAGTTTTTGCGTGATGCCTTTCAAAGAGGGATGCTGATAGTAGTCATAGAGCAGGGGGAGGAGGTCTAAAGCTGACTACAAGCCACCATTGCAATTTCATTCTTGTTACTGGGTACTTGTAAACTCTGGGAGGTTATAGAGAGGCCAGAGAAATGTGTTGTTGTATCTCTGTCTCCACCGAGCCATATAAAATAGGCAGTCTTCAGCTACCTTAGTCTCAGCAGGAGCACAGACCTGAATCGTCCCTGAAGTGGGTACTGCAGCCTCACTTTATATCCTCCATGCCATTCCTGTCCAAAATGTTTATATCAGGCAGTCCTATCCACAGCTAATCATATTAGGTAAACTATTCTTTGGAAATTATAATATTTATGAATGCATATATATGAAAGATGCTTTCCCCTCACTAAAGAGTTTGTGGCCTACGCTTTAGAAACAGAACTTATTAAGACTGCAGATATATGAGCTACTGTAATTTACTTACTGGAATTATTTTCCATCCCTCGTTACTGCTGAGGAGACCACGGCTGCCCTCCATCTGTGGAGAGGTCTTCATAAGAAAATGGGGAGCAGTAGGGAAACAGCATGGATTCTCCAAAGAATGCATTAGTTTATTTATTTATTTCAAATGTCTTTCATGTCTTGGCTTTGTGCATCTTTTCCAAGAAACAAATGCTTCACAGATGGAAAGAAGCAATTTTCAGTTGTAAAAATTCTAAACAGTTCAGGTGAAATGAAAAACAGAGCTTCCTGGACACACGCCAGCTTTTTTTTTTTTTTTTTTTTCTTTTTCTTTTTTCCCCGCAGCTTCACTTTGATTGTGAAAATATTCACCCACCTCCAGACTTTATAGCATGAGAAATGCCCTGCCTGGGGTCTAATCCATGCCTGAGGTATCACTGCAGGGTCAGTTAGAAAGGAAGGCTCCTATTYCCACACAGACACTACACATCTGCTCTGATTTTCTGCAGGGTAGATCCACAGTAACCCTACTGCAAAAATTGAGTCTTACATAAACCAAGCTTATACTAGCATAGTTCCTCTTCTGGAGGGATCTCTGCTATGTTGTCATCAGGAAAAGGTCTAATTTGTCCACTGATACTCTGTTTTCTGTCAATTCATATGGCTAGGTAGTGAAATTAGGGAAAAAAAATCATAGGTGATTTGTGAGAGAGAGTAATGAGCTTAATTTTAGATACCTGCCGCTGACAAAACCTTTGAGGATTTACGGCAGATCAAATTAGCAGGAGCTTTCGTGATTACCCTCAGAACCTTTGGATATCACACACTGCCTGTGAGGCACTTAAATCTCCCACACGCTCCCCACGGGGAGCTTAACTCATCCTCCAGGATATCTGCCTCGGAGCCAGACACCTATAGCCAGACACCTATAGCCAGACACCTATACCTCTACAACCTGCTACGTGTAGACTGAAGCCCAGCAGCGGACAAAACAATATGTCCCCCGCGCTGCTGGTGGCTGTGGGTGTGGAGCCGGCGTGATCCGCACGCGGGGCAGGCGTCTGCAATGGAGGGAACGAGCGCAGGGGACTGGAGCTGCTTCTGGGTGATGGGGGGTTCCAGCTCCCTGGGCTCTAAATCATTCAGGACACTCAGGATCAGAGACAGAGGGAAGTACAGAAGAAGGCCTGTAATTATTAGCTGCTGCCGCGTCTCCGGGAACGCAGCTCCGGAAAACACTAAAGCATAATGCTCAGTCACTGGCTCACTTTGGATGTTGCAATGGATTTTACAACGCGCGTTTGACAAGCATGTCGTGCGGGGCTCTACAGGAAGAGAGAGAAACACTCAGCAGTGGGTGCTGAATCAGGGTCTAAGTGTGTAATCCGAGGTAATTTGCTATAAAGTCCAGGACATTCCTTGAAAAATGTTGAGTTGTGCAGGAAATGTCTGGTTACTTGTGTAACTGTTAGCAAGATATACAAACTCATCAGGCTCTGACTCCTAAGTCTTATGACAATAATGCATTTTTTTCCAGACATGTTCAACTGCATATCTGATACACATACTGCTCCGCCAAAATTACTTGTTAGTGATTTATTTTGAATATCCAGCCTTTACCATATGACATCACCTCCTTAACTTGATGAAAAAAAGGTTTAGACTGAATTCTTCCCATTAAAAATAATGGGGCAATGGTTTCTTGATGCCAATATTTACTGATATCAAAGCAAAATATTGTCTTGGTTATTTGTCTTAATTTAGCCCAAACAGTACACAAAGCAGAGTGTACAAAAACAATATGTTCTTTCTTCTAAACCAGATCATCTCTTACTAATTACTATATGATTTGAATGAAAACAGAGGCATGATTCAGTGATGCTTTATAGAAATTATCTCACTATACTTAGAGTTTTTTTCTTACCCTGATTGATAGAGGGGTCATATAAGATAACTTCCTATATCTGCCCTCATCCAAAATCTCAGAAGGATTGCTTTTTAATTGTCCATTATACAAAATACTGCAGAATGAGACCCAGATCCTTTGCTAAGATCTCTAAGAAAGAGCTACATTATGTATATATAGAGAGAGTAATATACATAGTGTGTATATATGTGTGTGCCTGTGTGTGTGCATGCACACACATATATAATCAATTTTTAAGCTTTAATTAAAGCTTACAGATCACAATGGTATTTGAACATTCCTAAAATTCAGGTGTTGCATTTGTGTTGGATTTGGATACATTTTGCACAGACRATTTAATGTATCTAAATCCAACACAAAATCCAACCTTGTATTAGAGAAAGTTAATGTGAGAACTGATATGCCCAGAGAGGATCCTTTGCTTCTGAGCGCGGACCTGGATGCAGCCAGAGACGTGCCTTGCCTTCCTGTGATTTCTGTCCTATTTGGAAACTCACATGGAAACTCAAGGGTTGCAAGCTCAGGTAAAGCCTCAAAGAAAACATAATTTAAAGCAAGGACTGAATACCTAGAAGACTTTGTACAGAACTAGTCTGCTTCCAGCACACCAGGAAAACAAGATTTGATCCAAGATTTTTGACTGAGGACTCTAGGACACATTTGACTATGAACGAATCTGTCTCTTCCCTGTTAGATTTCTATTGCCTAAGAAATCTTTAGCAGAAAATACGAATGCATTTCTCTCAAACCTTTCTGACATAACACCCCTTGTTTACATGCATTCAGCAGACCTTTGCTTCCATCCAAATTGGGTGCTTTCTCCTTCTGCCTTCTCTCTAACAGTTCCCATACCAGGCTCCTGCACCAAGGGCGGTGTGGTGTAATGGGAACCATGTTGTGTCCGTGGTGAACACATCAGTGCCCATTCATTGACTTCTTTTGCGCTTCACTGAGTGCAAACATGCCCAAACAACGCCAAGCACATCGAACATGAACTTTTAGCCATAGCTCACGTGTTGTTGCTTCTGCGTGGAAGGAGGGAGGAGAATTTCTGCCCGGTTGCCACTAGATGGAGTAAAGCCAAAACTGTAGATTTAATTAGTCTTGCAATGGAAACACATCCATTTCCTATATAGATTTTTTCTTAAATGAGTCTATTAAGCTGAAAACCAAACCTGTCTGGCTCTAGATGGAGTGAAAGAGCCCTGTTTATTTTAGTATGCAGCACTGGTTTGTAACTAGGGTTCACTCAAAGGATTCATGGCACGTGGACTTTCCAGTTTGTACATTGGAGAACTGAAGTCAAATTCTTAGAAGACTGGTTACCTTCTTTGTCTTCCAGCACTCAATTCAGATGAGTAAATAAGGAGTCTAAAGTATGGACAGAGCCCCCGCGCTGTGACTGTGCAGGTACCCAGCTTCTATCTTTAGGCATCTGAGGTAGATCATTGATATCTGATGGTGCCAACATCCTTGGAAGAGTTTATTGATAGTCCATCTTCCCTCTTTCTCTTTCACTCTGTTAGCATGCCTTTTGCACTTGTCTGTGCGGGCATCTAAACTCCCATCTTCTGCTCAACTAATTACATACTAATAATACATGAGGAAATCACAAAATATTTCCTCTTGGCATGCGGCAAATTATCACTTACACTGTTTTCACAGCACAGGTGGTATTCCCAGATGTGCTCAGTGTTGCTCTAGTTCTGTTTCCAACTAGGGGAGTTTTACTATTGCCTTAAATGGCAGCTGACAATAAGATAACAGTTATGGCTTCTGAAAATCTACTGCATACAGATGTGCATTTTGAAAAGTACAGTGCAGTTTAAATGGTGAGCATACACATATAAAGTTCATTACACTGTTGTTTTTGTAATTTTGACAATTCTGCATATACATGAAACTGTTGAACCCCCTGAAAGAAAGTCCAAAGGTGCTTTATATACTATTTTGCTCAGTTCACTGAATAGAATAGAATAGAACAGAATCGTAGGATCATAGAATGGTTTGGGTTGGAAGGGACCTTAAAGATCATCTAGTTCCAACCCCCCTGCCATGGGCAGGGACACCTTCCATTCGACCAGGTTGCTCAAAGCACCATCTAACTTGGCCTTGGAGACTTCCAGGGATGGGGCATCCACAACTTCTCTGGGCAACCTGTTCCAGTGCCTCACCACCCTCATAGTGAAGAATTTCTTCTTTATATCCAATCTAAATCTACCCTCTTTCAGTTTAAAGCCATTACCCCTTGTCTTATCACTACACGCCCTTGTAAAAAATCTCTCTCCAGCTTTCTTGTAGGCCTCCTTCAGGTGCTGGAAGGCTGCTATAAGGTCTCCCCAGAGCCTTCTCTTCTCCAGGCTGAACAACCCCAACTCTCTCAGCCTGTCTTCATAGGAGAGGTGCTCCAGCCCTAGAATAGAATGGAATGGAATGGAATGGAATGGAATGGAATGGAATAGAATAGAATAGAACAGAACAGAACAGAACAGAACAGAACAGAATAATTTCAGTTGGAAGGGACCTACAACGATCATCTAGCCCAACTGCCTGAGCAATTCAGGGCTAACCAAAAGTTAAAGCATGTTATTAAGGGCATTGTCCAAATGCCTCTTGAACACTGACAGGCTTGGGGCATCGACCACCTCTGTAGGAAGCCTGTTCCAGTGTTTGACCACCCTCTTTGTATCTATTCCAGTCCTGAGAACCCTTATTTCCTATCACATCTTATTTGGAAAGAAAGTAAGCAATTCATTCATACTCTTCCTTGAATCTGAATTACAAGATATTTTTTACCTTTATTCCTTCTGAAGCAAGAAACATTTCTACTTCACAAACTTTGAAGATCTTCTGCTAACCAAATGAAAGCCTTGCAGATCTCTGCTACCACTAATACTCTTCCAGATGAGGCTGCTTGGATGTTATTTCTTTTCCACCAAGTGAGGCTCCTTATTACTGTACTCAGTGATGAAATGATTTAAGGCAATAGCTGGTCAGAAATCCAAATACATCTCATCAAGAGCTTTTTAAAAGAAAACGTTATTGAGGAATGTTTCTGCTTGAAGAATTATCTTGTATTTTCTCCAGGAAGTTTTGAACAGATTCGGGAAAAAATAGAAACTTTGAAACAGAATGATGTATCTACTTAAAATGTTCTCTTATGGTATTTTTGCAATTTTTTTTTTAGAAAGCAATGAAATTACCATTTATAACAAAACAAGAAATTATAAATGTATTTTATGTTAATTGATCTTTTGTCTCGAAACACCATTTTGTTTGAGATTTTAAAACTGATTAGTGGAAATTACAGGTCATCTGGACAGCAAAAAAAGTTGCCATTTCAGCATAGAGTACATCAATTTGAAATAAAAACAATGTTTCTGCATGCAAGAATATTTCAACCTCTCCTAGGGAGCTCCCCATGCCAGATGCTTACCTCTCCATCTTGTGCCTGCACACTTCAAGACTGTCAGGGTTTAATGACCAGAGATGGCTTGTGAGGTCTCAGTTGTGCAAGCAAAGCTGATTTTTGCTGCTCCAAGGCTAGTGGAGTGGGGCGAGAGCCAGGCATTCCTGTCAGGGACAGGAGAGGAAGAGTGGGCAGGAACATAACAGCGATGAAGAAAGAGCCAAGGGAAAGCATTAGTGGTTCAGGCTTGCTGCTCCTGATGCTTCCAGGGGGACAGGGAAACTGAGCCCAGCTGGGCTGCGTCCAGCCCCGGATCATGACAGCTTCCCACATCCCAGCTCTTTCTTCAGCAAAGCAGTGGAAACATCCAGGTTAGACCTCTGGCATAGGCAGAGTCTGTTTTTTTGCCCCCCTCTCAATTCCATGGTAGTATCCTGCCAAAGCAACTTGCCCAGGCGTACCATTAGCTCTGATTTTGACTAATAATTCATTTACTTTGCTCAGTTCAAGAACACCATGCCAGAATTTACAGGGTATTTAGGTGAGACACATGTCTTCTGCCACCAAAGGGCATGAACCCCTCAGCAACTCTGAAGCAAAATTATTTTTCTTACTGAAACTATGAGCCGGATGGAGCTGGCATATCATAAATTTCTAAACAGGAGTTTGGCTAGGCTATCCTATGTGCTACAGGACTTTTTGACACAAAAAATGAAGAGTTCATTTACCCTTCTTCACTAATAAATTTATGATTGTATTAACTCCCTCTTCCTTGACATCCCTGCTGTATTAGTTTAGTATATTAGTATTAGTTTAGTATCACATCTTATGAACATCAGGCACATCAATAGCTCTTGCAATTAACATAAATTTTCTTTCAGGGCTCTCCTACATGTCCTTTAACAATTCCCCATCCTATTTTCTTCACAAAACTGGGCACCACTGTATTAAAAATGTGCTACGAAGGAGCTGATGATTATTTGTTGCTTTGATTAAACACGTTGAGTGTAGCCATTAATATCCATATCCATTTCTAATCTGCCTGGGTGGGGGGATCCACCACAACTACCTAACTTCAGTTTGCTAAAAATTAGGCATCAAATAGAAGGGACTTCTCTAGCTTTTTTGGTACTCAGTGGAGAGAAAGAAGCACTTCCATAGGGCAAATCTTTTCTTCTGAAGACATGTGTAAGGCTATGGCATCAATAACTCTCTAGAGATATTTTTCTCTCTCTGCCAGTCATAAAAGGGGACCTAGGTGACTAACTTAAAGTAGATAACTAATTTTTTAGAAGCTAAAGTTAGGTCAGATGAATCCCAACAGCTATGTCTTAACTTTAGCATCTAGTGAAAGAATTTATGTCAATGAAAAAGCTCTGTATCAGGAATATAGCTACGCATATGCTAATGCATATGTATTTAAATATTAATGAGTCTATCTAAACCCCCATATAGGTACAACTACATTATACTAATTTGCACCAACTACATTTATTTCAAGATAGGGTTTCTTTGTGTTTCTTTCCTTCCTGACCTACCTTTCTGTCTCTTCATAGTCTGGAAGACATCACTGCCTAAATACTTGGTATGTGGTCATAGTTTTTTTAACTTATTGAAGAAAAAGCATTTGGAAACATCTCACTCTCTTCACTGCATATTGCTTGGCAATATTCTATAGTGCAAAAGCGGTTTTAAAATTGGGTTGCTTCCTGTTGCTCAGCTTGTAAGCCTCAAGACTTTATATAATTTTGCAGCTGTGAAATATCATTTCATTCTAAGGCTGTAAAGAAAATTGCTTCCTTCTCTGTTGCTCAGGCAGGACCACCAAGCAAAGGGGAGAAAGGATCCTGCTAGGGGCTGTGCTGACTGTGCCTGAGGTCAGAGCAGGGGAAAGTGAGTGGCTGCGGTTCATGTACACGCAGCATTTGTGCAGAACATGTTTGTGCCTGGGAGCACGGGAGCTAACAGCGTGCGCCGGGGACAGACACAGCTCTGTCAGCGTGTCCTTGCCATTCAAACCTGTTATTCAACCACCCCAGCGGGTGGTGTCCCCAGGATACAGCCTGTCCTTAGTCGGGAAAGAAAATTATGCCAATGAAAGCGATTCTTTTTTGATATGGAAAAACGTCAGAAGGGGCTAGGATAAGATTAGCAAAACAATTTCCATTGCTGACCAAACACAAATTTAAACCCAGGTCACCAAAGGTGAAATGTCACTACACCAAGTTATGTAGTTTTGACTTCCCAGTTAATCTTTATTTCAAGGTAATGAAACTCAACTGTCAGCTGGAATACCGTGTCCAGCCCCAGTATCCACACCTTCAAAAGGATTTTGAAAAATTGGAAAGCGTTCAGGAAACTGCTTCAGGAATGCTTTGAGAACTCTTTAATCCAGCAGACAAAGGCATAACAAGATCCAGTATCAGAAAGCTGTGTTTTGAAATATTCAGATTAGAAATAAGGGGTATGAGAATTGCATAGGCAGGGAGGGACTTCTTAGATTCTCCATCACTGCAAACTTTTGAATCTAGACTGGTTTATCTTGTAAAAAAGATCATCCTCTGCTTAACTAGAACTATGGATTTGAAGCCAGAATTAGCAAGATTCACCAGATTCCCCTTGGGCCTTGGTAAGCAGTAAGTCAATGAAAAGTAAGGTACTTAATTTCAAGCCTTATGACTCATATCTTCTCTTTTTGAGTATGCACGTAAAAGTTGGTACAATAGTCTCATACCCAAAGGAAAACCCAAACCAAGCTTTAGATAAATTCTGATAATTGGTTATTTTAAACTATGTTCTTAGATTCTTACAGATAAAAAAAAATATTGTGTCCCTTTTTTTTTTTTTGTAGTAGAGGTGTGAGTTATGATCCAAACTTATATATATGTTCAAAGAGCTGGAGAAGAGGTTATGCTGCAAAAAACAACTATAGAAAACAATTTACTCTAGGACTCTTTCTTTCCATACTTATTCAATATCCACTTACAAATCATAAGCTCATCAGATTTGGCCAGTATTTTGGTCAGTAGAGCCATTCAGCTATATTTTCATTGAAAGAATTTACTGTAAATATACTTGAGACCATTCATATTTTTTATATTTGATATTCTTATTGCAATGCTATTGTTTATGCTACCTGAGTGGATGAGTGGTCTAACACATCCAACGCAAGTACTTCCACATTCAGTTTGAAGTGTGGCATCTACAGATGTTTGCTTGAATAAAACTTAATTGCTTAACCAGAATATGAAAAAGTGCATAAGCAAAACTGAAATTATTTAAAGTCCTAAAAATATTCTCTAAGTACTTTGCACCAGTGCAATGAACATTCAGAGGAAAGTGGCATGATACATCAGGGACTTCCAACGTCCCCTTCTATTTTACACATGATTTTTCTAGGTGGTATGCTGCCCCTTTTACCTATTGCTGCTCCGTCTCTTCTTTCAATATAACTTTATAATTGTCAAATCCTTCTGTCACCAGTGCTTTCTCAGACTTTTCCTCATGCCTGTTTTCCTCCCATCCTGCCCACTCCAGTTCCAGGTTACTCCACTCCAACAGACCCTAGATTTAGAAAAATATATTACTTGTGAAAATGAGGAGACATATGTGCAAGTCACCTTGCTGTAGCTACACTGTGAAGTTCTGCTCATCTGCAGTGCATTTTTCCACTGCAGGTGGCCAGGGTACCTGAATGAAGTATATAGTACTTCATGTACATAGTACTTCATTACATGAAGTAATATTGCCACTATGTGTTACCCACTGCACCTCAGGAGCTGCAGAAGTCCTAACCCTTATCTCTGAACACCAAGCCCCAGAAGCTTGTTTCTGAATTTCCTAATGGTTAGAGGGAACGACACTAAGCCTGTCTTCTTATATAACATTTAAGCAGACAGTGATGGTATTGAAACCAGACCTGAAGATGTGCTTATATATTCAGAAGTTTGTTTTTTTTCTAATTATGTAAGTTGGCTTAATAGGAGTCAATAGTATGAACTGTACCCATCTATCACACACATCCCTCATCTCAACCATAAGGTTCATCAATGAAAATACAGATCTAGGACTAGAAGAAAGACAATTAGGGGGGGTCTTGCCTTCTTGTTTCTAGTATGATTTTAGCGGTCTAATCTTGTTTCTTTAGCATGCAAATTTCTCCTTATTCCTACCCAGGCTTACTGTCATATATAGAAAAGTGGATTATTCAGATCCTATATAGCATGGCAGACATAAGTACGCACAGAAGTACTGTCATTTTTAACTTGCTGAAGAGCCTCAAGTACTTTGGAGCTGGAGGCTTTATAAATACCTGGTTGTAATCAAATATGTCCTTTGGAGAAAGAACGATGCTTTTCCAAATGCGATGTCAAGCACTCATGACACCTGCAGACCCTGTAAAATAATAAATGTTCCTGCACTGCCTTGAATGCTTTGTGTTCTGTATGGATGATTCCCTTCTTGTCCCTGCATAATTTAACATGAATTAAAATATACAGCATATTTGATGTATTATTGATATCAAAATGGATTTACTGATGCACTTAGGCTTCTGCATTCACTATGCATTTATGTGAATAGTAAGACATCTCATTATCTATGAACTGAATATTTACTAGTTGTTAGGTATAGCTACCTGAAGCACCCCACCCTTTGATGTTTAATACTCTGGCAATAATCCCAGTACATCACCGAGAAACTCCCTAAATAGTTTGCTTGAATATTCATAAAGGCTAGTTGCTTTTTGAGAATGGACAGACGTATGCATTAATTCAGGTTCCAGCTCAGCCTCCCGTGAGTTAGGTGAGCAGCGAGCAGTCCTCGTGGAAGTCGGGGCAGCAGAACCGTGGCCACTGAGCAGGCTCTCCCAGACCCCTGGCCCGGAGTGGGAAGACAGCACGCCTTGCTCCTAGCACTTGCGACAGAGCTGTTCAGATGCCAGATTTGCTCTTGAGACGTATCTTATTTGGTAGTTCTGCTCTCTTATCAGTTTGAACCTTATATTTGTACCTTTGGGGAAACGGATGTAGCCAGCTCAAATTCAAGAAATTCCAAGCCTCTCCAAGAGGAGGAGAAGACAAACCTTTATTTCTTTTTTTTTCTTAAATTCACTGTGTGTAAATATTCTCAATATATATACATTGTTTTCATGGCATAACACACAGTATTTGGGATCATTTTGTTATTTAAAAGAAGACTCTTCATAGTGAATCCACCCACAGCTGACAAAGATCTGTTATTAACTAATAATAAAAAAAGAAGGAACTGAAGGAATGAAGAAACAAAATGCTATATTACTTAATACACATACATATCTCAAAGTTTAGCTGGATAATTTAGTCAGAACTGGGCAGACATTATTGTGTGACATTAGGAGCAGAGAGAAGGAAAAAAAATCCCATCATTTACATGGAGTTGATGAATGATGTATTAACTGTGTGTAAATTGTATAAAACAGGCCAGGCAGATCGACAAAACTTGGCAAAAATAATTCAATCCACAGAGTCAAATTACGCAATAAAAACAAGCTGGTGCTATTCAAACTGGTACATTTCACTTAAAAAAAAGGCGGAAATATTCCTAGATTCCCAACAAATCATAGATTCCACTTGTTTTGGCCAAATTTCCGTCCCTTTCTAGTTCATGCAATACATGTGAATGTTTTCATAGCGATACAAATTTTGTTGTCGTTCAGTTTTCCTGGTCCCTGATCACATCTATTTATTTCCTAGGGTTATGAAAAAAGCATCTTAAGAAAATAACATAAGGGGATGTAGACTGGACATTATGTTTATGAGGCTTCCTAAAGAACAGGACTTGCAGGGACAGTCATATGTGGCAAATGTTATGTTATAGGATATTCTGTGCTCTGTCACCTCATTACCTGATTCAGTAGCAGCTTAATATTATTTCTCCATAACATTTAGCTGACGTTCATAATATGTTTGAAATACTGAAAGAGGATACTATCCTTTTGTTTAAACCGATGATTTCAGTGAAATGCTTGTGTATTTCCCAAAACATCCACTGCCACTCACTATCAGTGAGAAATTTAGGTTTAATTAAAATATCTAATTCAATTGTACCATGTGATATTAATATACTTTTCCCTTGTGTGCTGTACATATTAAATTGTTATCATATGTATTCCATCCTCAACGTATCGCTGGCAGGATTCTTGTCACTTAAAATCTGCCCTGCTGTCAGAAGGAACCATCCATCATTTTGTTTGTTTGCTTGGAGCATCCTGCGCTGCTTGGGGTGGGGGTGGGCTCCGTTTGCTTTGGGCAACTCAAACATCTCCCACAGCTTGCTCGCTCTGACGTAGTGAGGAAGAAAATGCTTGTTAAGTTTGAAGAAGACATGGTCTCAGTCATGGACAGCAATGGGCTGCCTCAAGAGCAGTAATAGGGGAAAGCCTGAAGTACACAGAGCAAAAGAGCTGGAGCTTTCCTAACGAGGTGCAACAGTGACTTAGCAGGCTGAGAATCATCTTTTCCTCCTCTTCGTAGCTGCTGTGACGTGAGATCCACAAACAAGGACAACGTGGTCCTTTGGGTGAGTTTTTTCTCCTTTGGGACATGCTGCAACTAATTAGTCTTCTTTCATCTTAGGGAAGTTTTGAACGATTTTTCCTCTGAAACACCAGAGATTTGAAACACCTCAAACTAAAGCAAGAAGCTGGAGCATGTTACACAAGGATACACTATATACAAGGCTGGGTTATAGACCAGGTTTTGAGAGGAAAACCACCAGGAGATTAGGAACTAAGGAGGAGCAAGGAAATGTTAGCTGATGCAGCTGGAGAAAAAATACCCCCAAGATTTTGAAACTTTATATTTTACTTCTTTTCCAATTGCATGAACTTGTGCTGTTTGGGAGTAGAGGGAGACGTCACACAAAGAGCACCACTTGTAAGAATCTCACTCAACACATTTTCATGAAAGAAATTAACCAGGGACCCAGTTAATTACTCACAGTTCTTGGAAGAAGCTATATTGGCTGCCTTCCTGGTTCCACACATATTGCCTTTATTAGTCGTTATACGGCAAGTGAATCATACATGACAGAGCTGGTCTGGCTCTAATATTTTGAGGTTATCTGGTCCTATTTAGTGACGTTCTCTAGAGATCCAGATGTCCCCACAGCCCCTCATGACAGTGAAGAAGGAAGAGAACTCTTCCCAAATGGACTTCTGCTCTCTGCTGCTCATCTCTCTCCTTCGGCTAGGTAGTCTCAGTCCAACCAGAGAAACCAGAGATGGAGTGGAGGTTAACTGGTATCCTCATTCATTCAATTCATCTTGGATTTAGGCAGGATCATCTGCTCCAAAACTTCTAGATCATCATCAAAACAGGGTAAAAAAGGAATGTCTAAGTTTAATTTAGAGAAGGGGAATGACAGGCCTCAGATAGCTTAACATTAGTTTATTCTTTTCATTGTCATTGAAAACAGTTCCAAGCAAAAATCCAGAACTATGTCATAGAGTGTATGAAACAGAAAATATAGGCCTGGACATGTGTAATGCTTTGGCATAGGAGATCACTGCTTTCACTCTAGATGAGCAATTTTTAAAGAGTTCTGAGTGGCTTAGGTTCCTCAAACTATTTTTGAGAATTCAAGGATTTTGCAAAGGGTTCGTGACTTAACAAACCACAGCTTTAAAAATAGTGTTGAGAAGCATGCATTGGGCTACTGTGTTCTGAGAAAGGACCAGTGAATATCTACAGACCCATTCTGTCTTAAAAGGGAATGACAGCATTAACATTTCACACCCTCCTTCCCTCTGCTTTTTTCTGTTCTTCACTAGTTATCCATTTTCTTACCACAATCTCCTCAAAACCAGTATGGCAGCATGTATCGTTAAGCCTTCACCAGGCTAAGTAGGAATCATCCCCAGGCTGGAAAAAAATTCCAGTCAAGGAGAAGTTTATTTCAGACCCTGTGTGGACTCATCTTTTTTAATCTGGTAAACTGAATTTGTGAGCCTTCTGGAGAGTTTTCAAAGGTAGATGTGTGAGGGGCAATAATTTCCTCCAAGAAAACACACAAAGGAGAAGCAACTTTCAAATACCTAAAGCCCAAGTTCCTGGAGCATACAGATGGGCTCAGGGCATCTGGATAGAGCTTGGCTCAAATGAAATTTTACTGGGAATGAAGTGAAAGAAGATAAAGGTAGAGAAAGGTGCTAGCACTTTCTTTTCCTTCTAAGGAACACACAGAGTAATTTATGTTTGAAGTCAGAATCAGGCAAGACTGAGAAAGTTTCATTCATGCCTGCTGTGAAATACAAAGATGGCATTTTTGACAGGAATAGTTTTATCCATGTTAATGAAGTTCATTCTTGGGGATTGGATGAAGTATTTACTCATGTCCCGGGATGGGATGTTGCCCTGTCTCAGGTAGAGACATATTTTAGAGTTCTTTTTCATAGCAGAGATAAAGTACTGAAAAAACAGGATCCAAATTACCACTGCTTAGAGTGCTTTTCTGGCTTGAATCCACAATGTTAGAAAGAACTCCAAATTAAAAAACAGGTGCACTATGTCCAAAGGCATTTAGGTGCCTAATTGTCTATGAAAACAGTACGAGCTGTTGAAGATCTTGACAAGTGTGATTAATCTTAAGGGGACGCGACATTCTCCTGCATTCTCACAGCTTCTCCTAAGCCAAGACCCAATATTGCTGCTATGACCTATTCCACAGGYGGCTGAATTATCACGCAGATAAGCTATGTGCCAAACGCTCTGCGTCAGCAGTGGGATATCACGTTGTATAATTCCCATTGAGCAAGGTGGCTTTAAATGGCAGTTATTAAGGAGCCAGAAGTGGAATACTTGTGTGAAGTGACTATAGCTGGGGTGGGTCCAGCCACTGAGACTGAGGAAACTCAAGACCAGGGGTCAGTCACCAAGGACAGACCAGCCCAAGGCTCCAGATGGAAAGTACGCTCAGGAAAACAGAGAAATCAAGGCTACCCCAAACCAAAGAGCAAATCAAGAGCAAGGTCAGGAAATCAAAGAGCTTGTAGTAAAAGTCTTGGATAAAGATGAGGTAGGACTAGAATGAGATAAGGCAGGTTACTCAAAAGGCAGGAACTGCGCAGAACCAAAGGGGATGCAAGGCAGTGGAAGCAGTTTGTGGCCTTGCCCCCTGTGCCTGAATCAGAAACATATGCCAGCCCTCAGACAGTCAGGCTTCCCAAGACACTGACCTCCTAGGAGAGTATTGATCCCAGCTCCTGGCAACAGAGCTTGGCTCTTAGTCAGGGCCTGAGAGAGGAGGATGTGTGCCTAACCTGATGCAAATGATCAGGTTGTTCATTCAGTGTAGATATGTCAATTTACAAGCAGGGGAAATTTGTATAATGGAATCACTAGATCTCTCAGGTTTGTTCTTTTCCATCTTATGAAACTCTGTGGATCATGTCTCGGGACAGGAATGAGGTTGGGGTATGTGATGGTCTGTACCATCTCTCAGGCCTCCTTTGGCTCTGGGGCTGTGCTACAGCCCTTCGTGCTCTCCAGGCACTCCTGYCAGATGTGTTCACAGATCAAGACAACCTCTGCGTTCAGGGCTGCAAAGCAGAACAGAGTTTCTGTAACAGCGGTGACAAAAGATATGGTCCTTGCTGTGAAGGAGATGGGCAGCAGTTGTTTGTGTTTTGTCTSAGCGTGAGACAAAAGACATGGATTGCAGTCATTCCTGAAGTGTGGCCACATCAGAAGTAGAATGTAGTAATGAAATCTGTAGATTAGAAGTAGGTACATGCTTCAACAGCTTGCTGAATTACGGGCTCTGTAATTGCCAGGGGACGTTAAAAGGTTAGTCTGTTAGTTTAAGTACAGCATACAACAGAAGTTGGGCACTCACACTGGAGGAAGGATGCAGTAATATCAATCTGAATGTGCTTTATACTGATATTGCTAGGTAACTGCTATCTGCAGCACATAACTAGTTTAGTTTTAAAAATCAAAACAAAACCTGCACACCTAACTAAAGTATTTTTAATGGCATAAAATTCTGGTTGTAGACCAGAGCAAAGAATAAACATGCTATGTATTTTCTGTATCAGATCAACACCCTTTGCAGTTCTTGTTAAACAAATTGTAAAAAAAAAATGTTGTTTTATGTAAAACATTATGTAAAAATGTCTCAGTTAGCCTTACTGCTAGATATGTGGCAGGAACATGTGTGAAAAACAAACATTGATCAAATAATAGAAAATGTAACATTCCTGTTTTAAAAATGACACGTAATGAGAAAATAAAAATTATTTATGAAGTCAAACGACTTTTAAATCTTTAAATTCCCCACATACCTTCTAGGATTATAGTAACCTGTGGAAGGTCATTATAGTTATAAGGGAAAAGAGTAAATAAGCACTTAAGCAGACATAAATAAAACGGACAGGTTAAAAGCTATTAAACTGAACAAGACTAGAGGGAAACCTAATCAGTGCTGTAAAGAAATCCAAACTAACACAGAAGGAAACAAACGCAGTGTTGAGAATGGCTAATGGCAAGTAGCAACTCTGGAAGTACAAAATCTTATGAAGTCCCAAGTCATCTGTACCGCAGAAAGTTCTTGGGTTATAAGGAGGAGCACAAAGAATTTATTACAGGAAAACTTCTGTAGCGAGTTCAGAGCTTTTCCTCAGCATAACACAAAGCAGGAGATAAAATTTGTGTAGAGGTAATAAGATAATGCCGTTGAAAACTAGTAGCTAGAAGGAGGCCCAAGGGAACAGCCTGCCATGGTGTTTGCTTCAACAACCACTCAGCTGGAGGGCCGTACCCCTTCCTCTGACACAGCTCTCCGTCTGCCAAGGGAGAGAAATGGAAGGCTGAAAAAAGGGCTTGAAAATGGAGTATCATTCAAGAGCAAGCATTCCTCCTAGGAAAAAGTCAGGGTGAAGGAAGGCACCACCTTCTGACTTAGGAAATACTGGAAGACAATCAGCCAGTCGTTTGGATCAGGAGGGTGCGGGAAGAAATATGCGTGTTATAGAGGTGTCGGGGGGGGTGATGGAGATGCAGTGGCTCCTGTGTCTGTTGGGCCATGGCTAGAAATGTGGCTTGATCTCTAATCTAGTAATTTCGTTTCTCCCAGGGAAAAATAATTAGGTAATATGTGAAGGAAAAACATATAATGAAAAAGAAACAGGATTTTTTTAGTTACTCTTGTGTTCCAGAGGTGTAGCTCCACTGAATTCACTGAGGGATGTTTTTGCTAATAAAGCTTTTAAAATGAGGGATGGATTATACTCCAAGTATGGATATTTCTAAATATGTCTGGTTTTATATATTTCTCAATATTTCTATTTTTATTTTTCTGACTTTTGCCTGAAAAAAAAACCAACCAAAAACAAAAACATTTTTTAACTAGTTCTGTATGCCCCAAAGAGACAAAAGTATACATGCTTTCTAGAGAATGAAAAATAGCATGCAGTTTTGTAGGGGGGGGAAAAAAAAACAACAGAATAAATTAAAAATGTTATGGAGGTTACTATTTAAAAATGTAGATGCTGCTGTCATGCAAAGGTATCTCTGCAACTCCATTCTCTGTTTCAAATGCTACCGTCTGCCAAATTTGGATAAATGTTGACTTTTAATGGCACCTGATGTACCAACAGGCATAGACGCTACTTAATTCAACAGCATCAGTTAAATGCAGGTCATTGCATTAATTAAGAGTGCATCTGTTATAACGGATCATTTTGCTCTCCCTACTTTTAATAAGCAATTTTGCCAACATGTTTACTGGAAATATTACAACATCTTCCTCCGCTGAGAAAACCCAAAGGGCCTATTTATCTGGTTCAACTGTATTCTTGTTTAAACAGAGGGTCATACTGAAACCAAAGGATTGCCATTTTGCCCAGAAGACAGGTCTAAGATTTGACTTAAGACTACAGCACGTCTGCAGGAGGGAGAATCCTTTTCCACAGGCCACTTAAGTCATCCTGAGCGAAAAGGATACCAACATCAAAGATGCACCAAGGAATGACAATCACAGCCACTGTGATTGAATAACGCTAGATTCAGGAAGAGGAGGCTTAGCATCCTGATTTTATTTTCTGTGCATGCCATGATCTGACGTGTAGTTAACCAAGACAGGGCTAGGAACCCAAACAGTGTAAGAAAAGCAAACTAAACTCAGGCAAAGAATGCTTTGTCCTACCTCAGATTTAGCCCTCAGGTGATCAAGCGCTGCATGCTTTTAATTTTACCAGCTAGGGATATTTTTTAAAATGTTCAGAGAACAAACCCGTCTGAATATTGAGCGTGACACAAAACATCATGAATGCTTAAAGCTGCAGGTCCTTCAGCCAAAGGAGGAAGATGCGAAGGGAAGGAGCGTGTTTTGTCAGATCCAGGGTGAGAATGTCCCTGCATAAACAAAAGGCTCGGGATTGGACGTCGTATTAGGGAAAAGGGGGGGGGGGGGGGGGNGGGGGGAGAAAAAGAAAGGGGGTTAGATCTGCCCACCAGGTTGCGAGGCTGGAGGCTGGCAGGGAGGAGCGGAGCCGCAGGCGAGCGGAGCGTGTGGGGCGGCGGAGGGGAGGCGGGCGGGGAGGCAGCGGGCGGGCAGCTGGTGTGAGCTGTTTGGCCACCGGAGCCAATCGAAAGCTGGGGCTTGATCCTCTCCCCGGGCAGTGGCTGCGCGGAGTCAGTGCCGAGCTCCCCTCCGCCGCCGGGACCCGGCGAAGCCGCCTCGCTCTCTCCACGCACCGCTCTCCCCCACTGAGCGCCTATGGGCATCTGCAGCCAGCGAGGGCTTCGCACCACCGCCACCAGCAGCAGCGGCAGCAGCAGCGGCAGCAGCAGGAGCGGGCGACGACCGCCACCCCGCTTCATCACCCCTTGGGATCTATAGCTGGCAGGACGGAGCGCGCTGCAGACCCTTCCCCGCCTCCGTGCAGGTATGGGGCGGCCGGGGGGCGCCCGGCGCCCTGATCCGGCACCGCTTCTCTTGCGGCYGGCTTGCTCCCTTCCTCCTCCTCGCCTGCCCTCCTACACTTCTCGCCCCTTCGCGAGGCAGCGGTGCGGGGCGCCGGGCGGGCGGCGCGCAGGGCCCGCGGGCGCGGTGGCGGTGACAGCGCGGGGCCGCCCCGCAGCGCCTCCGCCCGCCGCAGCCCCGCGGCAGCCCCGCCGCACCGCACCCCCGCGGGCGCCCGCCCTGCCCGTCCCCGCGCGGGGATCCCCGCCGGCGGCGGCGCTGGCGGCGGCAGCTGGAGGTCTCCGCGGGGAGCAGCGCGTCCCGCGCCCGCGCTGCCGCCCGTGGGGCGTTTCCAGGGGCACGTAACTAAATTGCTGAGAGCCGGCTGCCGGTGCTTTGCGCTGAGCGCCCTCGGAAGTTACCTGAACGGCCAGATCCCTCTGGGTTTGAAGCGTCGTGCATCCCGTCTCCACGCTCCCTCTCAAGTGAAAAAGCAGAAAAAAAAATTAATCTCGTGCTTGAAACCTGTGCCCCTTTGTACCTTTCTTTCTTTGCTTTGGGTTAATGATGGTTTGTGATTATGAAACCCCACGAGGGATCAGCTCCAAGAGCGAATAGCATTACTTTAAGTCATGAGTTGGAAATATACATATATGTGTATACATACACTGTTTTTTTCCCCTTGCAAATGAGGATTATAGTAATACAAACCCGTGTCAGTCTCACAAGGAGCTCCTGCTTGACTTTCTGCTAAAGCTAAGGAAATATTTGCACTTTCACAGGTCTTGCCGAATTGGAGTCACAGGTCTTATAAAAAATTGCAGTGGCATTTGGCTGAACAACTCTTATTTTTAGCACGCTATTGTGAAAGTGGTTATATAACTTTCGGTGGATTTTTGAGGACAAAATTAATGGTTCATAACAAGTTAAACCTCTTTTTTCTCCAAAAGAGGAGAAATAAACTGAATGAAAGCCCGATGAGTAGAGTCAGGTGAACTTCAGCCTGACAAATGACCGTGGCAGAGATTCCCTAAGGAAGAGCCCCAGGTTAAGAATCCCACAGTCCTCCCGAGAATCGCGAAGCAGCAGGTGCAAGACCAAGCAATGTCTACGCAGAGCCCCAATTAGCAAGCTGGTTATCAGGCCGCTTCAAGGCTAGTTCTTGCTAAACCAGGGAGAAATCAACATCACGTCAGAGTCTTGTCTTCCCACCAGAGCCAATACAATACAGATACTGTGTGCCCTTAGGGGATTAGTTCGTCGCTCGAACTCCAAGAAGTACATGCCGCCTGAAATACTTGCTTAGAATGCCTGATGTATTTTAACGCAGATGCTTTGCTTGCTAAACTTGGTGCTTAGTTCTCAGGCTGGCCTTTCCTCATCTCTTTCCAAAAGTTAAGGAAGAATCATAGTAGCCTAAGATTTTAAAGAAACGCCCCAAGAAAATAATTGAATAGAAGTAAGGAACAGCAATCTGCTTATTACTGAGAGCCAGGACATGAGGGTTCTGTCTCAGGCTCCAAGCAAGGGACCTCTCTCTCTCACTTTTGTTGCATGGTCCTCATGAACTGCCATCATCCAAGACGTGCAGTGAAGTCCTAAATTCTAAACATTTGTGGGTGATTGCTGTGAAGCTGAAAAGAGCGGACGGATTTGCTAAATCTCTGTTGTAGGATGAGTGAGAAACCTAGCAGGTAGAATTTTGCCTTCTCGCATCTCTTGGAGCCTGCTGTTTGTGCAGAGCTCTTGTGTGTGGGGAGAAGGTACGTCAGGTAACAGCGAGGTTTGCTCAGCTTTCCATTGCGGCATGATAAGTAAGTGAAAGATGTGTCAGTGAAAAGCATCAGAAAGACYTCTAAAAGGGTGCCACAAAAATAAATGCCACTAACCCTAGATTTTGAGCTGATTGGTTTAGCTGACCTATTTACTTTTTATTTATCTTTCAAATAGACTGTGCTGTCATGAAACACGACTTTCAATGTGGAATAGAACAAAGGTATGAGAAGTTGAAGAATAAAACTCAGGAGATTTTTGTTTCTTTCCGTAGTATCAGGTGAGGGTAAAAATTAGTATCTGAATTGCCAACTGAACTATATCGATAAATCTTGTCCTTTGGAAAATGCTTGGTTTCAGTCACCATTTGTCAATGCTTATGAAAGTGTAAATCATCCTCTTCTGTAATAAATAGTTTAGTCCTGCTGTGGTTTTGCTTGATAAATTTGGTAACTGGTAAATTCCAACTGCTCGATTTCATAGTTCTACACACACTACTACTAAATTCACATTGAAATAATTCTAGCTCAAGCATCAGAAACTGGTAAATTCCAATTTGGAATTGGTAAATTGGAATTTACCAGTTTCTGATGCTTGAGTTTTAGAATTATTTCAACGAGCAGTTCAAGTCACTGAGTAAGAATTGAGCAGTTCAAGTCACTGTGCAGATTTACTGACATCAGAAGAGTATCTTGAAGAGCAGCACAAAAAGGTCTTTCACTTCACTCTCACAGATGCTCGTGGGTGTGGTTGTGCATTTCTGTTAGTGTTGTGGTTCGTGTCAGGAGTGTACTTTTGACGCCAGTCTTCCAGTTGTTCCCACTTAGTGTCCATCTCCATATACCTCATGGTGGGCCAGCTGGATTCCTTTAGGATGAATCTAAATGAGAAGATGTGCTTGAGTCATTGCTGGAAATTCAGTCCGTGGGACCAGCCCAGAGCTAGCCTGAAGTAAAACCCTATAAAATGCTTATCAGTGTTGATAGAAAGTCTTCTGTGCTTAACAGTTTTGCTCTGTATGTCTGTTCCTGTTGGGCTGTGCTACCTGCTAACACAGACCTGGTCCATTTGCAAMAGACTAGTACTGATGCACCACGGAGTTTGAAGCCGATACTAACCATCTTTCCCAGGGGTGTGGGCTAGTCCCTGCTTCTTGCACCGTTGCCTACACATGTGTTACCAAGAAGCTCCTTCTGGCTCAGCGGGAGAGAACAACCCTGCAACAAACTGTGGCTGCCCTACTTGTATAGACACACACTGAGCTCTCTCCAGCGCTAAAAGAAGATGGCTAATTTTTTTTTTATAGTCTGGCATGTGATGGCAGACTACTTTTTGAGTGGGAACTTTGGATAACGCAGCCTTGTGCTTGTCTGGTGAATGTGAACCCGGCAGTTGCGTTTAGGAAAGGACAACTGGTGCTTCTTCATGTTGTTTGCCTGTCACGGACTGTAGCCCTTCTGCGTATACAGGTTCACAAGGCTGTGTTTATGTTCCTCATTGCATTTGGGAGTGGCGAGAAACGTTGGCTTGAAGCTTAAAAACCGTCATTTAGAAATGCTGTGCTGCGTTTCATGGGTGCAGCATCTTGGTTGACTACATGTCCCATAACGCACCAAAAGTATTGCTTTGGAGGAAGAAGGTGCCACCTGTGGTGGCAGTTCTGGCTCCCAGCACATGATGGGAAACATGCTCTGACCCTGGAGTCCAGTTGCCGCAGGCAGGGAGGAATGTGCGATGCCCAGGGAGATGTTTAGAAACATCCACTTAAAACTTAAAGCTTCTGATTAAAAAATGTTAAAACACTTTTTCCTGCAGTTTTCACTCTAAAGCAGAAAACTTTTCAGTACTGTGTTGTTTGGTGATTTGGCTGGCTTTTTGCAGTTTCATGTTTTTCTTTAGTTTGCTTCTTTGGCGAAAATTATTTTAAATAGAAAAATGATTCTGTTAATTATAAATGGTTATCTTTTGTATGAAAGTATTTCTAACCAGAAAATATATTATTGGAGCAATTAGGGATCAGATCCTTCTCACTCAGTAACAGAAGACGGTGTCGTCATTGCTGCAAAAATTTGGCTTCTTACCGATTCTTCAGTTTTACACACATTTTCATAGGATCATGACGGAAATCATAGGGTAGCATGAATGATACAAAGATCCTCCTTGTTCTGGATCACTGTGAATGCTCTAAGACTGCTTCTAGATCACAGAAAATGTTGTGCTATTTGGAACAATAGGAACTGAAAAACAAGAGAGCTTTTCCTTCTTAGATGACTGTATTTCTGTTGCTGGAGGTTGTCTACTCCAAACCTTATTCCAATGCATAGCTGCTCTGTGGGATGAAGTGTAGATTTTAACATGAGTTGTGTAGATGATGGATATGTCACTTGAAACCATGGTATTTCTTGTTCTCGGTGCATTAAGCCGTTTATTATCATTTTTCTAAGAAGATTTTTGAAGCCTGTTTCAGAAAAGGAAACAGACCATAAGAATCGGTCTTGCTCCAGGACGTTAAAACAGAGGCAGTCTATCTTTCAGTATCCGGTGTGATACAATCATGGCAACTTCAGTTGTAACCTGTCTTTGTCAAAAAGTCATCTTACAGCATCTACTTTTCACATTATTTTTTTTTCTTCTGGGCATAACCATGCTTATCTATGAGATTCTGTATATTTTTTTTTCTGTTGTTGCTGTCTACATAATATCTGTAAGAGTTACAGCGGCATATTTTAGATTAGTCATAAAAGTAAGGGGGATTTACTAAGGTCAGTTTTTCGTAGAGGCTACACTGCCATATAGAATTAGTTATACTGTAAATGTATGTTGTATATGGAAATATGCATGCCACTGTCTTTACTACAAGCTTCTTTATAGAAAGAAAAAGGTAAATTTATCTCCCATTCCAGGCAGTTTTAAAGTCATTATTGTTTAGGAAGTGAGTATTTTAAGAAACCATAATTTGTAATGAAACTAAGAGGAAATTGAAACTGTGATACATTCAAATACAAAAAAGTCTCATAAAGATTTCATTTCTGCCTATTTTGTGTTAAGGAAGTGGGAGAAGTAAAGTACTCTGGGAAGGGAAAATGTATTATTTACCCTCCAAATTTCGTTTTGGAACCATTTTTTATTGAGTGTGATGGGCAATGCACAAATACAACATCAGACTGTGGATTTAACAGCAATAAATCTTAAAAATTTCCTGAATTTTTAACTTCTCTTAAAACTTGGAAACAGCATTTGTACAGCTCACGCAGAATGCGTTGTTGACCTTGTCTTGTACAAACACTTGCTAGAGTTGGAAAACTATATTGAGCTGGTGCTGCAAGTGAACTAGCTGCCCTTCTTCATTTGTGTGCAGTTTTGTTGTGGATTCCAGCCATGTCTAGTCTATCCTATTACTCTGCTTAAGTGCTATTATGATAATGCTAAATGGCCTGATATTCTACAGTAGTGCTAACAAAAAAATAAATAACGTTGTAAAAATTCTGCATGACCGTTTCTGGCATGAAACTGCAGGTTTTTTCCTGGTGCAAGTCTCAGGCCTAATCTCATTTCCAGCGAGGCCAAAACACTAGTTTGGCTTAGAGTTAAGCAGGATCCTGCCCATAAATCTGGCCAGTCTCCATACAGATAACATCTGGAAAGTTGTCATGTAAAAATATGTGGGAGAGCTTGGAATAGGGGTGTAAATAGTGGGTCAGAGCTTCTATCCAAAATGAAAACATCCCAGCTCTCAGATGTCAGACATCCTTGCTCTAGGCATGTTTTTTGTTATGATCCATCTATCGTTTGTCAGTTCCTGTTCCGTCAACATAATTTGGAGCTCAGTGTCCTTTGCGAGGAACAAGAGGAGGTTGACAGGCAAAGATGACAGGGAATATGTGAACATGTTGCACGACTTAATGGATGCATCCAGTAAGGTCTCCTAATAGAGAGATGGCTATCGCTCGTATTTCGATTTAAGTTGTTCTCTGGCTGACACTTTTCAGATTTCTACGCACAATGGCTTTATACTAAGCATGTTTGTTGACTTTGGTGTATATTCTTCATTAATGAAGCACATGGAAACTGCCTGATCCTTCAGTGAGAACAGCTTTTGCCAAGATATTCTTAAGAGTGGATACTTACAAACTGAAACAAATCATAAGCACCTTGCATTCTGTGTAGGCAGAGAAAAATTGTTGATCTGCCTCTTTAATATTTCCATTCCTTACTGAAGCTGAGCCTTAAGTAAAGTCATAGCCCAGGACTTGTGACTTCTTAAGGGTACCTGAAGCTGAAGATTGAAATGTCACWTAAACTGATTGTTAGGAAAATTTATCTTTTTCTTCAAAAATCACAGAAGATATGTGAAAATAGCACCATTGTATGCCATTTTTGTTATATGTAATGACCCTTTTCTACAGGAACCCTGAAGCAAGCAAGACAAATGCACACAGCTGGAAACTGAGGTAGTTTCTGTCATCTGAAACTGTCTTGCTTTCAGGTTCCCAAAGACCCTTCAGTCACTTACACGAAGTTATTCAACACCTCAATCTAGGTTTTTTTTTTTTAACTGTAAGATAAATCCCACCTTTGTCTACCATAAATTCCTCCCAAATGAAGAGAAGCTTTAAATACAAATTGTACCATAATAAATCCCATTTGGTTTTCTTTATCCGCCTTTTTTTTAAAGTCGTCTGCACTTGATGTTCTTTCTTCTTGAAGGAGCACTGAAAAAGCTCCTCCACAAGCTACATTTTCTGAATTTGACATCCAAAATGTCAGTTGCTTTATCCTTCAACTCAGGTAGACTGCTTCCAACTAGAAAAATATTTTTATGTCAGTGTTTCAATAGCTGACTTTAAAAGTATGATACATGCAAACACTATTTTGAGTACCTATCAGAAATTGCCAATCTTCATTTATAAAAATAGTCTTGTTTTTTTCAGTATAAAATCTAATATTTTATAAAACTTAAGTTTCTTTGGAAACAAGTTTATTGTGTCATTCCAAGTTGAGCCTAGTTCTTTTCTGGACATCTCTAAGGTTTCTTTAAAAGAAGGATATGATATTACAGGAAGAATGTTACTCTTGTTTGCCAGAGAGCTATACTATGTTTACTATAATAAGATTAAAGGAAATTTGAAAGTCAACGCTAGCTCAGTGGGAAACTGATAAACACACGTTGTACTTGCAGGAACACTCTGCCCAGTAGTATTAGGAAATTTATCACTATTTATTTAGCAGTTCAGACTTTATCCGACAAACAGATTTGTTGTCCATTTAAAACTATGCCAGACTTTGAAAGACTTAACAATATGGATGTGATTTGCAGAATCTGAACTATTATCCTGGCATAGCCGTCTCATGTGGCTTAGGATTGGGACTCTTATACCATAGACTCTCAAAATAAGGAGTCTGTAGCTTATGGATCCCGTTGCTTTCCAAAGTCTGTGGTTTGATTCCTGGCACTTCTGGTTAGGTCAACTATTATAGCCACAGTCATAAACAGTGATTTTCAGAATCTGAGCAAGCTAGACGAGGGTGTAGCTCCTTGGAAAAGTTATTCTGGAAGAGGCAAAACCAGCAATGTCTCTGGATCCATATCTGGTATTGGCAGGCTCTACTGTTGAGAAGCGATGGCAGTCCAGTCTCGTATTTACTAATGTTTGTTATTTGTGCCTTGGCCAATGTTTCAACTAGAGAGTGAATTCTGGAGAAAGAAAAGGCCACAGGGATGACTTTCCATTCCTAAGTACATGTTAAGAGGTCATTTTTACATGGACACAAACGCTGCTTACAAATCAGTAAAATAGAATGAAGTAATTTTGCTATGAAATGCATACAGGAAATTTTTTTTGAAATATCAAGAGTAGAGGGGAATGCATAATCACAATGCGATACCTAAGCTACTATTGTAAATGTTCTCATCACCTCCAAAATGGCAGATATCTTGCAAAAGTGGGCAGCTACTCACTGTGTGCTTCTGAGCACCAGAAAGGGCCAGTGGACTATTCCCACCATGTGTTGGTAATTAGCAGGAACTGCAGGATGGAGTCACTATTGATTATGGAAGCTACTGCTGTGAGCTGTTCATGCTGTGTATGGTAATACAATTATTTGATAAATAGGTGGTTAGGGAAATTAGTTAATTTCTAAGTTGCTCTCAGCTTTGAAATTTCTTAGAAAAGAGCCTAAAAAGCAAGGATCACTCTTTGTGTGAAATTTATGGATTTGTATGCTATCCATGAGGTCACCCCAAAATACTCATTTCTTCTTCTGTTCATAGAAGATGTGAATGTGAGCTGCTAATCTGCTTTGAGATATTCAAGTCTGAAGAAATCTTTCTCATCCTGTTCAACACACTTGTGCTGAGGAGGAATAATCTCATTTCTCCTGCATTCCTCTCCTACCCAAAATGATTTTTAAAGGTCTGTGGAATCACTGGAAATGACTTTTCCCAACCAGCTGAGTTATCATTTCATTATGGTCCATGTCTCTCTATTGTGACCATGGCCATAGTACAGTCTAGCGTGTTGTGAAGTCTCTGAGACTGCCAGCAACCATAGGAGCTTTCGCTTTGGTTTTAGGTGGTCCGTTCAGATGGTGGAACTGCAAATGCATGGGTGAGAAGTCCATACCAAGGGTTTCCTGTCTCAAGGGAGACTTGTGTATCTAACTCCACTGGCAGTCCAGGCTTCAGGTCAAGGGGGGCCGAGGTCTTCTGCAGATCTGTCCTGGGCAACTTCACTTGCAGATTGAAGAAATCTCTATCTTGCTTTATCATTAATTAAAACAGAATATTGCCTACTTAAACTCTTCTGCTTAGCTTCATCCACATGGATAGGCTACAATCAGAGTGCTTGCAGTTTGCTCCATTATATACAAATTGTAACTCAAGGCTGCGGCAAGTTGCCAGTTCATCTCCCCACTCGGACGCCAGCTTCATTTACTCATATAAATAACTGGATAGCAGTCAAACGTGATTGACTTAAGCTGTTACTTTTTCTGAATGTGTAAAATATAGGGAACTTGAGATGCTAATGCCGTGCTTGTTGGGTTTTTTCCCCCCACAGTGAAATTTAGGTGTATTTGTTGAGAATATTGAAATATATTTGTCATTGTATTTATCATGGGTTTAGATTTATCTTTACTGTTTACAGGACAACGCAAAATTAGTTGGTTTTTATTGTCATATTAGAATATGCATGGTTAGATTTAAATTAATTGGAGAGAGGCTTAGTTTCTCAATAAAAGTGAACTGTAATTTAAGATACTTCGGTTTAGAAGTGCTCCAAATTAGATTTCCCCCCCCAAATATTTATTTTTCCTTTAAAGACATTTGAAAACTGGCTTATTTTACCATGATTAAGGCTGATGCCTTACTTTGGGCTTCAAATGCGCTATGACTTTTGAACTTCTAGGTGCATGATACGAACTGCTAACATACATAGCAGTTAGTCAGATAGCAATGCTGGTGGAATTTTTTTGGGTGAGAGTCATGCTTCAGTTTTGCTTTTAAATAAGTACTGTCTTCTTGCTGATTGTAAACCTTTCCTAAAGCTTCTGTGATGGCCTTTTGCTTTCAACCCATGACCAATTTCTTTGAGGTGGCAGAATCTAACAGTCTCTTGAAAGCCTTAATGGTCCAGTGAGTATTCCTGCTTTGTTATGCTGCCTATGGCTATGCCTGTGGTGTCACTTTAGCTAGGTATAGGTCTAAACTTGTGCTGAAAGGGTCATCCTGCCCTTGGCTCTGCTCCTGGCCACTAGGTTGTGTCTTAATTCTGTTACAGACTTTCTTTGTGCCATCTGGTATGTCTAAAACGGTACACTCAACTTCTATGGGAAACTGGCTCAGAATGAGCACAGCTCATTTACTGTGCTGTAAATGTTGACATAAGTGTTCAAAACACTGTGTGTCCTCTAGCTGACAATGTTCATAGGTGCAGACTCCTTGCATCGTGCCTTGAAAACCCTGTTAGTACTGGGTGGCCTTAGTAGTCTAAATAGACAGGCTCAGTTGCTAAATGTGGAAGATCTTTGAATAAGGTTGCTCTTTAAGAAACAGCCCAAAGACCAGCATTCCCAGATTTTCTGAACAATGACACAGGCTAGTAAGGGTGGTGGGACACTGGAACAGGTTGCCCAGAGAAGCTGTGTATGTCCCATCACTGGAAGTGTTCAAGGGCAGGTAGGACAGGGCTTTGAGCAACCTGATCTTTTGAAAGATAGATCCCATGGCAGGGGGGTTGGACTGGATGATCTTTAAAGGTCCCTTCCAACACCATCACATTCTGTGATTCTATGATTGTATAACACTGTCATTGTTTCAATAGAACCTTATGGGTTGCTTTACAGGCTGTAAAAACTGTTACTGTCATTGAACACTTTTTTAAAAAAACGTATTAAAGGCTAAAATGCTTCTGTTATAAACTGCTTATTAGTGTGATATATGCGTATGTAAGCAAATATGAATAGTATGTAAAAGAGGTAGCCATGACCTTATGTGTAGATGCAAAAAAATTTGATGTTTTGCTTTACTGCAAAGCCTATAAGCGTGTGAATTCTAATGCAGATTTGCACACACTGGATTCAATTAATTCCTGCATAGAGAAGTAAAACAGTGTATTACTTCAAGACAATGCAAAAATACTTTTATACTTTAAAAAACCAGCACTGTTAACCATGCCTTCTATATAGTGGGAATTTCTGCCCGTCGTGTATTGCTCTGCTATCTTCATTATTTAACATTTCTAACCTGGGACATCCAAAGCTTTTGTTTACGGTTTACACAAGGCCATCCATAGCTGTAGAATATATTTTTACTGTGCTAAAAGAAAGAGACAACAACAGCTAATTGCCCTTGCACTTTTCTCTTTGGAAGCAGCGTATCTAAACCCAAGTACTGTAAAGTGGGGAAGAGAGGATTTGCTTCTGATGAACTGAATTATTCCATACATAGATTGTTCTGGAACATTTCAGTTACACTTTTTACTCTATATGATTTTGGGGGGTAGTTCTGAGTTAACATCATATTTAAATGGTAACTTTTAAAACAGCTATGTAAATACCTATGTTTTATGATAAAACTCAGATAATTTAATTCTGGAATTATTCCATCAGTTTTTCTGACTTGCATATATTATAAAGGTCAGAATTAATTTCAAATTTGAGTTAAACTAGCCTAGGTACTTTGAGATATGGAGTTACCCTATCAAAGATATGTCCACTAAAGAGTTGACATTAACACTTCTGAACTTCATTCTTTGAGAGTCACCTTATTTATAGCAAGATAAATGCACTTTCAGCTCTAATTGCACAGAGCGGCAAAAACATTCTTTGGATAGCCTAAGTAATCTAAAATATAACTTATCTGGGAAACCTCAGAGGATCTATTTATTCAAGAAGTTAGGAAAATTTAAGGGATGTATACTTACAGCCTGGATTTCAGAATATACAACTGCTGCTTGCACATTTTAGGAGGACTCTTAATTTCTTTTAATTAAATAGAATGTTTTAAACACCATAAGCTATGTTTTCACAGTTTATAGGACGGATATCATGCCATACTAGAAATATATATGAGAACTTGAAAAGTATATTCAAGAAGAAAATCCAAACAGATTAATGCTTTTATGTAACTGAAAAAAAGAAAAATGCAAATAGTGACAGAAGTGAAAGGTGAGTTAAGCTTTTCAATGGTCTGTCAGCTTTAACTACAAGTTAAATTCCAAACTGTTTATGGCTTCACAGTGGGGGGAGGTTCAACAAGTGTTTTGGGGTTTTTAACCACCTTTAGAATTTTTTTTTATTCATTATAAACTATTCCCCTCACTCATTCACTGGTTTTTTTTTTAATATTTTAAAATGGAAATTTAATGCATTTCCTAAGAAATACTTACAAAGTGCATCTTTACTGTAAGATATCTGGCTGTAAACTAACAATCTCTTAGGATATAATCCTGTTCTAGGAGTTTATACATACAACTTGCTGTTGTTAAGGCTTTTCACCAAGAAGTCAAATGGGATCTATTCCTCTGTAGGCTTCCTTGGTTAGCATATGTGAGGGAACTCACGGCTAGCTGCTAGTAGATTTTATGTCGTGTAACCTTTGCAAGTATTCATTGCATATTATCTCTCGACAGATAAAATTACTTATTCACTATTGACTTATCTTTGAGGGATGATTTACTTTGTCACTGTTTAGTCATCTTCATGCTATGTTGAGACAGCAGTCCCTCTCCAAATCATCTTGTGGCATGCAACTATTTCCCTGACACAGAGTTGTAGTTAGAGGTCTGCAGAAGGAATGTGCAGGGGAAAAGGGAGAAAGACAAATGTTCGCATGTTTTTGAGTCTGCGCTTAAGACAGCAATCATTGGTGTCTGCGAAGAGGAGGGTTATACATTTGTAGCTTTTGCTTGCTCCTGTTTATTGGGCTGCTCTCCAGGACATACTAGGGGTGTGGGGAGAAAAAGGCTAAGTATTTAGCCATTTTTTCTTTCACTGTTTTTGCTCATAGGATTGTGTTATTTTGCCCCACTAAAAAAATCACGAATCAAGAACCACTGTGACGTTGCCAGTCTGTCTGGGTCACCTTCCCATATCAGCTTACGCTTTACTTAAAATATGCCTGTTAGCCAACCTTGCATATATATATGACTTGCAATAAAACCTTGACACATGCATAAGTTAATGAAAGGAGCACTTCGCTTTTATTCTAAATATTTCAGCATGGTCTCTGAGTAACTTAAGAAGAATCTAAATGTATCTGGCCCCTCTGGCACTGCTTAGATATGTGGAGGGTAAAAGTGGACTTTGCCTTCTTTCCTTCCACCTATTTTCACTATGCTGAAGACTGGCCTATTATGAAGGTCAAATGAATTCTACAAATAACAATGTCTAGAATGCTAGTTCAGGAGCATGGAGCCACAAACTTTTTGTTTCATATTGGGCAACTCACCTTAAACTTGTATCTTAGAGTGCTTACACTTTACTTTGCTTAGCATTACGAAGACTAAGAATTTTGCAGGGTCCTCGCTCAGTATGTGAAGCTGTGAAGATAGATTAAGCTGACAGAGTCTGAACTTGACAAGCCTTGCAGAGAAGCAGGAGAGTAATAGCTAAAGTAAACTGTTTTGTGGTAATCTACCTAGGTGGCTTCCAAACAAATTGAAGTGCTCTGTGAACTGAGCTGCAAAGTATTACGGAAGTGCAAGTCCTGATTTTCCAAAGCAGCTGCTTTTGAATGTGGAACTGAGCAACCTAAATAATTCAGTAGAGGCATCACCATAAGGACTATTGAAGAACATGAAAATTAGATGACCAGCATCAGGAATTCCCACAGGTGAGGCAGACACCTGCATTCTTTGTGCTGTCAGTAGGGAGAGTTTGGGGATTAGGCTTACGGTGTTCGTAAGTCAGTGTGCCGGGGTGGGGAATTAGTAAACTTCAGATAATACTGAAGAAATGAGTGTTTCCAAAACCCTGCCTCTCATGAGTGGAGGCTCCCACAGAAGTGCTGGGGAAAAAAGGTGGAAGAAAGATTAAGAAATGCTGCAAAATGCTTCTTAATGCTCCCATCTTTGGATGTATCTGCTGAGATTTTCCCTCTGTAAGGAAAAAGGTGCAACTGAAGGCTGGGGAGGATCACTATGAGGGTTGAATGCATAGGTTAAATTACACTCTGGAACTAAAGGTGATAAAATCCTTGGAGCTATAAGAAGATGTAATTAGATCCAAAGTACAGCTAGACACATTTTACACCCTCCCCTCTACTGTCAAACCCGTACATAGGGAACGGCCCCTGGTGCCAGTAGCCAGAATGTCACAGTTCAGAGCTGGTGAGCCTTTCAGAGGCCGTTGGGATTTCCCAGATGCTTCTGAGGATCACTGAACATGATTTTACTTTAAGATGAGGAAGTCCTGTAAAACAACCAATTTTACAAGTCCAAAGTTCAGTTGGGAGCTGTGCATGCAAAGCAACACAGATACTGAATTCTTCATTGATACTGTATTAGCATTGCATGAGGAGAGATTAGGATCAGCCCTTCTTTGCTAAAATGATTTGCTTGGTACAGCCAACTGGCAGTAACTAGGTCCTTCCAGCCAGGAGACTGTACCAAACAAGACACTTGTGTTATGAAGCCTACAATTAATGTACACATTGTGGGAAAGTTACCATTAGCTTCAGAAAAACAGTTATTTGTCACCATTGCCGAAACTGAACCTAATGACTTCAGATGGTCTGGTATCTCTGAAGTAAACCTTAATCAGATCTTAATTTGGTTCAAGCCAGGAGTGTAAATCAATGGGGTACGGGGTGATTCCAATTACACTTCCATATTTCCTGCTTTAGAATATATGGCAGTCATCCAATGAAAAAGTCCTCATTTCTTTACATTTTCCCTCCACAAAAGGTTGTATTACAGCTCTTTCTCCCTCTTCCCTTACCTCAGTACTTTACCCACAATGGTCTTCCATTAAGTTCTTACTAGATCCCAATACCTCAGGTTGTGAAAAAAGAGAACAGTAGGAACCAATTAACAGTTGCGTGTTGATATTTCATTATTGTAGGCTCAAACTTCTTAGAAAGGCATGTAATGGGTGACTGAACCATTCTTGGATGTCCCATGTGAGCCTGCTGGGCAGCTCTGCTAAATCACAAAAGCAAGAAAAAGCAGAAAGCGGAAAAGTTGGGGTTACCATTGGCTTACAGAATTTTGCTGGCCTGGACATCTTTAGAAAGAGGGAAATCGTTCAGCCTTACAGACACTTTTCAGGGACACCTTTTTAGCCATAGTTTATAGAACCTGTTCTGATACTGGTGCTCGTGTAAAAGCCAAGGGCTCCTGTAGCCTAGATTAGGACTAACTAGGCTAGATTTATTTGGTGTGTTACACTAGGCAGAAAACAGACGTCTGTGGAGTTTTCTCTTCCCTCGCCCTTTTTTTCCCCTTTATAGACAGATGAAGTTTAATTAATTAAAAGTAAAACATAATTTAAAATATGCAAAATAACTAAAGAAGGAGGATGATACTAAGTAGAAATGAAAAATAATTTGTATTGGAATTACAAGATATTCCAAGAATATAAATGTTGTTAATCTATTGTTTTAAATTACTTCCTGGTAAACATTTTTGTTGTGGTTGTTTTTTTTCATCTGTCACAACAATTTGTCTGTAAGCATTTGCTGATTACTTCAAACTGATCAAGTATTATTTTTAATGGTAGTACTTTTTTTGTCCACCTGAACTGTATGAAATACCACTGAGTCTACCTGAAGACAGATCCTTGCCTGGTCTAAATGACTGTATATTTTAAACCTCAAGGATTCTGTACTGATATTCCCACAGAGTAAAATTACTGGCTCCATTGAATTAAAGTATTATATTTTTCCTATGCACTTTAGTGAAGTCAGTGTTTGTCAGATAAATCCTCTGAAATAATTTTTAAATACATATTTGCAGAGAATCCTCCCTCCCTCCGTATTTTTTTTCCCCTGAGCTTACTGGACACAGTAAAAAGGTGTGTGGGGTTTCTTGTTGGTAGAATACATTGCAGTATTGCCTAGTGCATGAAGCCTTGCAGCTTCTCATCCTCTGCTGTACTAGTCTGTTTCGGGATTTTGTCCTGTATTAAACTTTCCTTTTGTTTCAATCCTATGGTAATTCCTTGGCAATGAGTGATGTACTTTTTATTAGAATCTGAACATATGTCTATCCACTTGATCATTGCTTGGCATTGGGTTACGAGAGAGTATAAATGTAGCATTGGTTTAAAAAACATACCAGAGCAACTGGCTTCTCTCAGGAATAGCAGTACTAAGAGGAATTGTATAATAGTTACTAAATAACAGTAAATAAATAAGAGTAAATAACAGTAAACAAATAACCAATATTGGTGTAAGTTGTTCTTAGGTGAATGACTCTTTCCTGGCTTTTAGGAAACCACACACTGCAATATCACCCCACTTCTTTAATGTAATCAGAAATATTAGACCATATCTAGGTAAGGGAGCAGTTCCTCACAGGGAAAATTTTGAGGAGATGCCTTTACTCTGTAGGCTAATTTTAGGGAATTAGCAAGAGTAAGTAAATCAGATTTCAAAACTTACCTCAATTTTGGGAGGATAAAGGCGGCAGCTGGGAAGCTGGAATTTTATTCCAGTGTGTGTTCAGTTTCTGTTTGAGGGCAATTTCATTTATTTATTTGTTGTGCTTTGTGGGAAAGGGAGGGTTGGACAGTGGATACATCTTCACAGGGTATTGCTGTGCTTGTAGGACAAATACCATAGCTTTACGATGACAGCTGTTGACAAATGATTCCACACCTGTTAATTACAGGTATTACAAATAGAGAGGAATTTGGGTGTTTGCTGTCACGAGGACAATACAGATGTTTTGGTCTGTGCAAACCTCTGCGGTTTGCCTCAGATCTTTGAGGATGTGGTTGCTTCTGGGCCTATTCTGCCGTCCTGAGGCCTCCGGATGAGAGCCCACTCAGCTGCCCTATTCAGTTGCTGGTTGTGGACTTTGGTTGCTCCATCAGCTGGTGCAGCAGTGCCGTCACCCACCTTCTAGTTCAATGTGTCTGTCACTGGCTCCAAAGGGACCAGGAGGAAAAAGCATGATATGGCATGATATTGGCATGATGCCGTCTACCCACACTGGCTAATTAAGCAGCTTTGACTTCTCTGCCTTGAAATCAGTCCTCAAAGACAGTTTAAAACCGTGCCCAAATTAGCCTTAATGTGGAAAATGGTGTGTGTGTGTTTTTGTGGGTGTTTAAATATGCTTTAGGAACCTAACTTATTTTCTAATGATTTATAAAGGACATTCATCTTCTTCAACAAATAAACTAGTCAATGTTTCCTCTAAATAACTTAAATTTCGGAAAACCCAAGACATTCTGCAGAATCTTGAGTCTTGGCCTCTTTTGCCAACAGAGGAGCATTAAACAAATGTTACGTATTCTGCCTACAGCAAAAGAAATCAAACTGAGTCTTTAATTCTGAAATCATCTGATAGTATCTGTGTTATAAACCTGGTAGGTTCACAATTAGCAGATTGCAGTGTGTTAAACATAAGGCTGGCTTTGAGTAGCGGTTTAGTGACCCCATAGCAAATGTACCTTAAGCTGTACTGCAAAAAGAATGATGATTTCTTTCTGTGATAGCTAGCACAAAACCTAAAAGCCTAGGAAGATAAGAAGGGAGATGACAGAAAACTAGGCAAAAAACTATTAAAAAGATGGTTCTTTCGAGGACAATAAATGTTCTATATAATATGTATATATACACGTCTGTTTACTTAAAAGGAAACTAAAGGGACTTTGAGAAGTCATCTGGCTCATCTCCTGCTTGTTAGGATCCATTTTGTGTAACGTAAGCCGTTGCAGATATGACTTTTTTTTTCCTTTTGTGTCACTTTCTCCTTAATAATTCTGATGATGAGTCTACAAACTTAGGCAAATCAATTCCAATGCCTCACTATTGGTATCATGGCGCTTGCTAATAGGAATATTGTCTGAAATCTGATTTGCTGACATTATTGCATTTGCATCCATGAAGTATAAAGACATATTTTTCACTCTTTGCAATAGCCTTTTATGCATTTGAAAGCTATTAACATCACTCCTCTGGTCATTGCTTCTTTGTATTAAAGATCCCTTTCTGCAATCTTGCCACATTGAGTTATAGTTTCTGTGTATATAAGTGTTCTTGTTTTTCTTCCTTGCCTCCCCTTTAGAAATCTTCATGGCTTTCCTGAAGCATGGTGCCCAGAACTGGCTCATAAGCCACTACTTTCCATTCTGTATTTGTGCAGCTTTCAAGTCCAAAAATAGAACCTTGATTTGTCCTTAATGTCCTCAGTGTACCATCAACAAAGTGTGGTGGGCATAGATCTGATGGGGGGGGGGTGTTTCTGTGATTTGCATATAAGTTGGGTTAGCTTCTGCTTTGGGATTTTTTTAAATTTTCAGGTGCTGAGGAGTCTCTTGTCCTACTGTGGGAGAAGTTGGGACAGACAGGTTACTATGATGACCATTGTGAGAGACATCAATGCACATAGAAACAATATAAAATTGGAGGGGGGGGAGGTGTGTATGGAAGCTGACTTAACAAAAAGCTGTCAGTGAAGTACAGAGCCTAAGGCTTCCTTTAAGAGGAATAAATATTAATTGAGGCAGCTGTTTAAAAATAAGAGCTATACATTTGAGATGGCAGACAGCTTTTCATGTTTAAATGCCATCTGATCCAAACTGCAAACATATCCAACCTTGATACAATTTCCATCTCTTAATTTTAATTACAAGTGGGTAGGGTGTGTTCCCTGATGCTTTTGACTTGTTGGTGTGTAGGGTACATAATCACGCTTTTCTTCTAAGGTCTGCTAACTTCAACAGGCTTTTGCACCTGAATATGGGAAGCCAATTAAGTGTTTGTTTAACTTCTACAGTGTTAGTTTAAAGCTGTTCTCTCTTAATCAGAGTCCTAATTACTAAAATGGTGTGAGCTCATACCTGTATGAGAGCATAGTCCTGTCTGTTGACCATTAATTATATTATATTTATGCATGCGTGCAGCTGTAGTTAACTGGAAAACATTAGCCCACATGGTACTCAAAATCATCCAGGCTTTTAGAGAATGAAGATGCCTTCGTTCAGTAACAAGGGAGAAACTTAATGCACAGGTTCTGTACATAAGTCTGTGCCCTTTGGATGGCTAGTCACCGTGGTGTTTGTACCCTTTGACTGGGTGGCAGAGATAAAAGCTGGTGCTCTTTGGCATTGAAGACTTCACCTTAGACCCTGCCTGGTCAGATGCTGTTTCAGCCTTCTGCTGAATGAATGCTCCTGAAAACTTGTCTCCTGTTTTTCTCGTTCATGTATTAGCATCATCACTCCATTGCTTACCATGTCATGTGTATGCACAACTTATGTTTTTGCCTAATGCGGGAAAAAATCCATGTGAATTCAATAGCCAGAACAAGTGACCAACTTTTGTATGGTTTTGGTGCTCTGTTCTGAAAGGGAGGTTGAACAAATATTTGCATTCAAATTGTGTTATAACTTCTGATAGATTTTTTTTCAAGTTATTAACCAGCAGATTGGTTCTGTCTCATTAGCATTTTTGGCTCATCTGTTACCTGGAAAGAGAATGGAAAACTGTTTCCTCCAACTTCTTTCACCAAACCACATTACTTGTTTGTTTGTTTGTCCTTAAATTCAGGTTTGCTTAATTTTGCAATGCACTAATTGCATGGGTACGTAGCATCTTCACACAAAGGAAGAAGAGCTACCTTGCCACAATCTTCAGCACTAGATTCTGGATCAGGTGTGGAGAATCCAGCAAGGGTAGGTGTTAGGGCAGGGAGGGTGAGGGGGGCATATGACAAATGGAGAAAGAGTGAAGCAGAAGGCATCAGTGCTTCATATATCATGTAGATTATTCCTATGCAGTCTAACCAGTGGTTGTGTTTAATCACTTAAAACCCCAAAGACTTGGCGGAAGAAACCTTTCCATTTACAAGGCAAGACACTCAGAAGTCAGACAGTAGGATGCAGCAGTTGGAGTATATTTTCATGCTTCTTTTTCCATGTTTAATATTTAGTTTTGCACTACAGTTGCAGAGCACATTTTCAAGATAAGATAACAGATCCTCTTTTTAAGTACCCCATATCCATTGAGGACTTGAGATAAATGGTGCATACCTCTTTTGGAAATCTAGTCATAAGTAACAGCTGTAATGTTTAAGACACTTGCACAAATCGAGTCCTTGTGTCTTTAGAGCAGAATGAGGTTCTGGTGGAGAGTTGGTTGCCTCAGCGGATGTGCCTGGTGCCTGTTTGAATACTCCACATCTCTTACCTGGCTTTCAGTGGCCACTGTGGAGGAGTACACATCTCCCATAGGGTCTATCTCTGATGTGCCAGCCTATACAAACATCTTGGATGCCCTTGGGTATCTGAAATGGTACCACTCATCACATTCTATTATTATTATTATTATCTTATTTCCTCTCACTGCTGTGGTACAGACTGTAGTCCTAACACCAAGCCATTTAGATACAAGGACCGTGCATCTCATATAGGAAGCAAAAGCATGCAGTTCAGTCAGTCAACGCCACCTTTATCAGCCACACCCTTCCAGTTACATTAGCCTCCTCCACCCTGAAACAGGTAAGTTGGGTGACAGCGTTCCCAGGCCCCAGTTTGGAAGGAGTATCAGGGTGTGGCTTCGCAGCTGGTTGAAGGTAGCCTGCCTGTAGCCTGGTACTGGCAGGGCAGAGCAGCCCGGCGCTGGCACGGGGGCCCCGGCGGCACTACTGATCCTGCAGACAGCTGGAAAGCCAGCCGGCAGAACACAAAAAATACCTTTTTGGCTGGATCAGCAAACTTGTCTTGCTGACTGTATGGCTGCATGGTTGTTAGTACTGGCACAGAGTGACCGAGGAGAGTGTGTGTGTGTCGGTGTGCGCATGCATGCTTGTGTGCTGGGTGGGGGAAAGGTGGTGCCAGTGGGGGCCAGGACCAGGGGGACCATGGCTCACAGTTTAAATGAATCAAACTGCACCCTGGACTGGGTGACAGCATGAGATGATTCAAGCTTTATCTCAGAGGGGCATGGGTTGCAATTAGAAATATATCCAGCTGACATTAATTGCTGTTTTGGTCATTTCTCAAGGTCAGATACAGGGTTTTCTCCCTGCCATTACTTTACCTGAAAGCAGAGTTGCACTGTTCTACAGTGAGTATATGTAACTGGAATATATATTTGAACCCACATCCTGCAGTATTCTTATCAGAACGTAAAACTGAGAGAAAAAGGCATAGGTTTTAATTCTTTTGGTCTGTGATTATTTTCATTTGGATTCAAAAACCTAGAACAAATGATCTTCTTAATATGTTGGGGAGGATGATAAAATTCAGGGAGCTTAAATCAGGACCTCACCTTCCACATCACAAAGCCTAATCACAGAAAAATATTGGGTATGGTATTATAATTCCCTTTAGGTCCAGGAATTTTATGTTTATTCCCTACCTAATAACCCAGCTTTAACAGAAAGTATGGGTAATGCCTCTTTGTGCTTTCCACTTTCCCACTAGCCTTTTCTGCAGTTTTTAGAGGGTTTTTTTTGCAGTGTGGGGGGAATGTGAGTCGAATGATCTCCAGTTCATGTGGGTACTGAAACTCCGAGCTTATGTTCATAAATGGGGAAGATCTTTTTACAAAACTGGTTACAAGAAAGATAAGTAGCGTGCCCCATTGGCTAAATTTTTGCATGACTGGTAGTAGTTAATGCTGTTCATCTTCCACTCAGTGGTGTTGGTTGGGTGTATATGAAACACACGTGACAAAGCAGGACAGTTGGGGAGCTGCTGAGTGGCTCCCAAGCTTTGCCTGCCTTCTGCGTGAATGGCAGCAGACAGCATTACCACCTACCCAGTCGTACGTCTGGGCGCCCTGCAGAGGCACCAGTGTATAGACACGTAAGCAATGTCGCAGTCCAAAATGAAACTGGAGGCTTTGTAGGTGTGGGAACAGGAGTTTTCTGGATTGCTCACATTGATTCAAGTGACATGTATGTCCCTGTCACCTATTTCTAAAGTGTCTCTAAATCTCATCTCTGGTTTCTGTTAGATGCTTTGCCATGGATTTTGGCAAGCAGCTTTAAACAAATAATATTTTTTTTTGTGGGGGGTGGAGAATAGTCATAGAGAGGACCTTGTTAAAACCATGGTATCTAGATGAGCTCTTAATGTCTTCTGTACAGTTATGCTGTAAATCCACTCAGTACCTTGTCTTCTTAGGTCTGTTTCTATTAATTCAAATGCACCTCCCTTGCTTCCTTTCCTGTTCAAGTCTGCAGTGCCATTGCGTATTCTCCTTAAACCATACAGTTTAATGATTTAATTCTCACTCCTTTTTTTCTTTTTAGATAAGCTTAAGAGTCCTCCCCTTCAGCCTTGTAACAAATATGTAGATATGAAATTGTGCACTTGCTCTGATGTAGCCTTTTATGTCATTCATATTGTAAAAACAAGAGTTTGATTTTGGGGGCAGGAAGGAAGAAAAAAACCCCCCAAATGTTCCCTGTGTTTTTAATGAGCAGAGTTTTGCCAAGTGGCAATTAGTATTCCTCAGTCTTTGTGCTAATTAGGAGCTTCTTAGGGTCCTCTAAGAAAAATGTTTTTTGCCAAGTTAATAGATTTTCAGACAGGTGAGCTACTTTTAGCTTTGTCTTTGCTAGGTGCATTTTTGGTAGTGTTTCTCCTAATCGCTATTCCGTTTCTCTTTGACGCTCTGACATCTTTCATGTTATTATGCTGCCCAAATCACTGGTCTGATCTGTATGGAGCTTCTCTACAATTTTGTGCTGGAGAAAAATTACGGAAGCTGAAATAATCACTCAAAGCAAAAGCTGTTGTTCTGAAACTAAGTAAGGGAAGAGAGGAAGTGTAGTCTTGTTTTGCTAAGCCAAATTCTTTACTGAGCCTCCTTTCAAAATACAAGCATAAAAAATCCCATGGGGCTGTGGTTATCCTTGACCCATTGAGGACCATCATGCTACACGAATTGTGGTAGCTGGCCCCAAGGGTTCAGAGTTGAAACTTTTTTTTTGTCTCTCCACACAGTGGGAATGAAAGTTTTCAGGAGAAGTGTTGATTAAAACTCTTTTTTCAAAGTTGCTTTTTCGCAGGAAGAGATATCAGCATCTTTAGACTGAAAACACCTGAAGGTCCTAGTTAAATTCATGTGTATTTTTAGGGCTTTCCCATTACTGAGACAAAAAGGTGTTGCATGTTAACTCTGCAAAATGGCTTCTTGGATTTTGAGGGTTTAATAATTTTACATTGAAACTATCTTAAAACTAATTTTTGCTCACTTCACCTCCTTCTTCAAAAGGAAAATAAGGAATTCAGAATCTAATAGTTCAGCTGATCTGAAGTGAAAACGTAGGCCCGAAATGGTCAGGACTTAATTTTTCCTCCAATTTGGAGATGAGGCTTTCAATATGTCTAGTTCTYGTAGGGTCAGAAAATATTTTCCATCTAGCCTTATTTGAGATTCCAGTCCTCTTAATCCCATATTACACATAACTTCTTTAAAAAGTCTACTGTTTAGCCAAGACACAGGAAAAAGTCTAGAAAGAGCCATGTTCATGGGTGCATAATGTTGTTTGTACCTTGGTCTAAATCACTCATAAATGAGTATGTGAGTTGTGTGTATGATCATTCACTAGGAACCAGAGCAAACCTATGGATCAGAGCATTGGGATGGTCTTATTTGGTCTAATCAACTACAATGAGCCTTAGCAAGTGGTGCAGATGGCATTCGGTTGCTGAGCCAACTGGTTTACAGGGTGGTATATACTAGTTTAAACTACTTGTAATGGCTCTCCTAGCACCAACACAAAGCTGTGTTGATGTTAGGAGAACCATTACAAGTAGTTTGCCAAACCCTTCAGCTGATCGATCTCCCTTGCTGCTTCAGCAAGATATATATAAATGCTTGAAACAGCACTAAGTGGTAGGATTAGTAAAATGGTGTAAACTGTAATGCACAACGTGTTCTCTGACTACTTTGTAATAAGAGAAAAAAAAAAACAAACCCGAACCCTGAATGAGCAAGCTTTCTGATCACTCGCTCCTCCTCTTCACAATCAGTCTTGCATTTACTGGTCACATATGGAAATGTTAGCTAGTATCTAACATTGTAGCCATGTCAAAAGGGAAGCTGTCTTGGCCACTTCACTTGGACAATTCATTACTCTCAATCAAATCAAGCACTGACATGAAATGGAGTCTCAGTATCTTTGTCCTTCTGTGTAGTAACATGAGGTCATCAAGGACTACCAGCAGTGTCATCTCTCTCCCCTAGATTCAAGGAAGTGCTGCCTAAGTTAGAGCTGGGGAAGAAGCCTTGAATAGACCTGGAAGAGAAATGGAGCTTGCCATCTCACACTGAAATTTATAGCTAGATGTTGGCTAACTCTTTCCGAGATACCTCCCTGACCTTTCCGAGAATAGCTTTCTGAAAGAGCCAAAGAGAAGAATCTTTAGATTTCCTTTTATTTATTGTCTACTTCTACTGAGCTTGAAAGTGTGAGTAATGGAAAAATATTCAAACCTTAACTGTGGTGACACAGTATGAATGGCTTATGGCCAAACACTGTAAAAAACCAAGGTCACATTAAGTTACTAAAGAGCCTCTAGGTGCTGTTTATCTTCTGCTTGTGTTTGTGTAAAGAGGGTCCCCAGTTACTATCAGCAAAAAAAAAAAAATCCCTGAGCCAGTTAAGTCCCAAAGTTGGAATCCTTCCCCTCTTTGATGCTGCAAAATGATAAATGCAACTGAGGTTCCAAGGCTACAAATGATCGTGGAATTGCCTACAGAAGGGGAGCTCTGGCACTCTTCTGTGGGTTTGTGAGCAGAAGAGGTTGGTATTGCCTCTGTAGGCTTCCTCCCTTCTTCTGTCACAGGGGAACTTCCTCGCCGTTACTAAGAAACGTGTGGACTCATTCCACTCCACAGTGCACCTATATGATGTGTGGTTCCGTGTCACTTTTCCTTCTGGGTATTAAAACTGCATCTGCCCACCTGACTCAGAAGGCTGAACTTTCAAATCCAAGTTGGTTCATCTGTTTATCACACATCACTCCATTTCCCAAGTCCTGTATTTGACTGACAGCTCAGCTCTGAGACTGTTCAGCTCCACAGTTTCAATCATTGTCAAAACTGCCGAATGAAGGTCTTGCCTTCCAAATAGTGAGGAGTTATTTCTTTAACTCCCATTACTAGCTTTGCCTCTGATTTACTAGTCCAGTGGCACACTACTGAATGTCCTTTCGTTCTGTGAAGGGAGTCTGAAGAAACCGGCTTGTGTGTGTTTTTAATTACATGTTTGTTCAGCCCTCTGAGGATGTCAGGAGCTGTGAACAGTAAATGCCAAGTGATTGCCAGGAAGAAAGCCGCTGACTGCAGTGCATCGTAGACAGAACCCTTCTGTGTAACTGCCACTGCCTTGCCATGCACATACCGACGATATCTGATTTTGATTATAGTCTCTCCTCTGATGATAGTGCTGTCTCGGGTTCTCCTGGAGACAAAGTCTTGGTCAAGTGAAAACATAAGCAATGGTGTAGTCAAGGACAAAGTCAGTCTCCCCCGGATTCCAGTCTATTGACTCTTCTTTCTTCCTCATTTGGAGTGAACTGAAAGGCTAACGATCCTCCTTTAAATGAGCATAACTTGCTGTATTATGTTAGTCTAGACAAAGGAAATCAAATTAATTAGCAGAAAGACTGCGAATGTGCTGTGTAGGAGGACCTGTCATTAGAGTACCTCATCCAGGCTCCTGTGGCTTGGTGTGTATTCAGAATGATAGCTCTGGTCTTCCTCTCAGCAGAAGAGAAATAGAATAATACTAGGCTTCAATTAGAGACAGAACTATAATTCAGTCATGGGCAAGGGGAGGGGGAGGTGAGTAGGAAGACGGCTGCTCTGCAAAGCCTAAGTCATAAAACATAAAATCCCAGTTTATGCATGGCAACAGATCCTTCTATGATTGAATTACAGCCTTCGTATTCAATAATGGGCCAAGTCTGTAAACCAGAATACAGACAGAACAAATATTTACATTCTTTGGGCAATGACGGAGGGAGGATCACTGAGCAGAGTATGAATCAAAGCCACAAGAACATAGATGTGGGACAGCCACGTGTTGCCATCAGTGTGAAGTGGGAGGGATGGAGTAAGTTTCCAGTATTTGGATGTGAAATTTCCTGTAGTACAGGTCATCCTGCAGCATTTCACTGAAAAGTCATCTTTTAGTTAAGTGACACACGCTGCCAATAACAGTGAGTAAACTGTACTTTGTCCATTCATTCTGTGTGCTATACATTTTCCAGTATATCTAGAAAGTGATATTGAAATGTTTAGGTATTTAGCAATGTTTATGTCGATATTGCATATCTAATTACAATTTTATTTGTATTCCTGACTTTATAGCACCTCGTAAGTTCTGTACTTTTGACAGTTGTTGAGCTGCTGTGATTTATTTTGGTCCAGCTGACAACTATGACAGTCATAAACATTACTGTCAATTTGGAAATATCAATAGACATGTTGTGAAATAAATAAATGAAAGTTCCTTTTTTTATCTTAAAAACCAGCTTGAAAATAAGGGTCAGAATAGTTCCAAACTGAAGAACTTGCATGAAGACATCAACTGATGCATGTACTAGTGTAGCCAAGAAGCCATATAACTCTGAAGGTTTTGAACTCCAAATGTCATCTTTGTTTATAGGCTTGCAAATGCACATATACAAACAACCATCAGAGCATGCGGTTGCTGTGCCTCTCAGCCCTCACAGGTTTGAATTGCATTTCAGCTGCATACCTGAGTTTTCTCATATGAGACCTTGAGTGAACAGGCTTCCTTTCAGAGCAAAGCCCACAGCTGAGTTAAACATTTGAAACAAAAGTAATTAAATGGGGATTCTGATGGACCACAAGTTAATCCACAAAAAGTAGCTGCGAAAGTAAGCCAAGGAGAAGCCTGGTGTTCTTAGGCAAAGAAGAAAACACCTTGTAACTCTCCAAGTAAGTTTGCGAACAAAAGGGGATACGAAATATTACAGGATCAAGCCAAGGGTAATACATGGTGTGCAGCAGTGACTCGTTACTGCCCAGCTTCCATCTACACGTAGTGCAAGTTTGTTTTTTAACTGTTGGGCCAGCTGACACCCTGAGCAAGAGAATGTATTAAAAACTTTGAGGTGACCCACTGTTGTTTCAAGGTGTCTTGTATTACACGTGAACATTAGAGCTCATGAACTCTGATTTTCTATGGATGTGTTCGGTGTGCCAGTCCACCACAGTAACCCTAAACGTCCTCTTTACTGCTCACGCCTCCTGTGGTACCAAACTGTGATATCCTTGACTTGTCTTCCCACCTTCCCCTTCCCTGAAATACTTTTCATGCCTTCCTGTATACCCTTGGAGAAAACACGCTTAGTGTAATGCCGTAGGAGTTTCAAAACTGCCTTGCTGCCCAACTTGTTTGAAATTTGGTCAGTGGATTAAAAAATGTAATTGTGAGGAACTGTCAGATGTGTAATTGCATGTTGCTTATTAACCAAAGAAAAGGCAAAAAAGGATGAGAGGATTCCCTGGATTTAGCCTCACTGAGGAGAAAAATGCTTTTCTGTGAAACTAATAATTCTGGTAAAGATGCTTAGTTACATGTTTGCGTGGCATAGACCTAGTTGCGGCTAACAGGCTGAATGGGCTTAATACTTGTTTTATTTCATTAGCATAAGTCTTCTGCACTCTGTCCCCAGACCTGCTGTAAGTTTTAGTCAGGAGGACTGATGCTTTGTCAGGCAAATTTAAACAGAGATAAATGTAAATGAAAAACTCTTGAAGGAACAAATCTATGCCATCTTTAGGACAACTTTATGAAAATACATCTGCAATGGTTCTTGCAAGTGGCATATTGGAAAATAGAGGGATACATAGCTGAAATTTTGTGTGTATGGGAATTTGCATACTACCTAATAGAAAGACTAGCCTGTAGGATATTGAGATAAGAGCAATTCTTATTTGAACCATCTGTGTTTCAGCTCTATAAATAGGATAGTGGCTTACAAAAATTCATATTATAAACACTAGACCATCAATAACATCTTAGATTTTTCAAACAGGAACATGACTACTTAAGAGTCATAATGTAGTAACTGAGGATAGCGTCTTGAGTAGAGAGTCTGAAAGAATACAAGTGTCTGAATCTACCAGAAAATCTGGAAGATTTAAATGTTACTTCTCTGTTGATTAATCTAGTGTTTCTCATATACAAGATTACATGCCACCTATTGATTTTTAGAAGTAATCACATTTTTCTGACCATTAAAAGAAGCAAGCAGAAATTCTTTTGAGCACTTTTATGATACTTTAATGTACAGGCCTCAGCTTTCTTCTAGAACAGATCTCATCCAAATGCCCTCTTCTGGGAATGGTGCAAGTACAGTAATCATAGAATCATAGAATCATTAAGGTTGGAAAAGACCTCTAAGATCATCAAGTCCAACCGTCAACCCAACACCACCATGCCCACTAAACCATGTCCCTAAGCACCTCATCTACACGTCTTTTAAATACTTCAGGGATGGTGACTCCACCACTTCCCTGGGCAGCCTGTTCCAATGCTTAACCACTCTTTCAGTAAAGAAATTCATCCTAATGTCCAATCTAAACCTCCCCTGGCGCAACTTGAGGCCATTTCCTCTCGTCCTATGGCTAGTTGCTTGGCAGAAGAGACCAACACCCACCTCGCTGCAACCTCCTTTCAGGTAGTTGTAGAGGGCAATAAGGTCTCCCCTCAGCCTCCTCTTCTCCAGACTAAACAGTCCCAGTTCCCTCAGCCGCTCCTCATAAGACTTGCTCTCCAGACCCTTCACCAGCTTCGTTGCCCTCCTCTGGACACGCTCCAGCACCTCAATGTCCTTCTTGTAGTGAGGGGCCCAAAACTGAACACAGTATTCGAGGTGCGGCCTCACCAGTGCCGAGTACAGGGGCACGATCACCTCCCTACTCCTGCTGGCCACACTATTTCTGATACAGGCCAGGATGCTGTTGGCCTTCTTGGCCACCTGGGCACACTGCCGGCTCATATTCAGCYGGCTGTCAACCAGCACCCCCAGGTCCTTTTCCGCCAGGCAGCTTTCCAGCCACTCTTCCCCCAGCCTGTAGCGTTGCATGGGGTTGTTGTGGCCAAAGTGCAGGACCCGGCACATATATTGCACATATATTGAAGGCTATGGTCTTCTCCCTTATTGTGAGCTAGAAAATGATCTGTGTGCTCTGGAAGTAGTGCATTGTTTGAAGCTACAAAGCAATAAAGCTCCTAATTCCATCTCTGTTCCATCAAAACTCAGGGAAACTATATTGGAAATTTTCATACAGAACCATTTTCATATACAAAAGTATAATGTTTTTAAAGAAAAGCTTGTCTAAGTGTAACACATCTGGATTGATCAGCAAAAAGAAGAGCATTGGTGCCATGCGGTGCAATTGAAAGATGTTGGAAATGGTCCATTCTCAGTTAATTTCTGACCTCCAGTAACTCACTTCCCCTCTGTGCTCAGTTCTGGTCCCACCATATGTTGCTCACCAAGTTAGTCTACAAACATTTGAAGTTGTGTTGCTTAGTCAGGCACTGGTCTTGGATGAGGTTTCTATGTTCTGTTGTAATGCAAACAACAAAAATATAATGGAGACTACTCATTGCAAAATAGTCTTTTGTAGTATCGATTCTCCAGTGAGGAAGCAATGAAATGAGCTATTGTATTTAAATGCTGAACTTTCGCCATTCTTGTGTTGAGTGTCCTCCTTTCCAACAGGCTGAGGGATGGTCACAAATGAAGACATTTGCTCAAGCCACCGCTTCCCTTCTGATTTAGTTTTTAGTTTCCCAAGGGCAGAAGTCTGCTGTTTTCTCCTGAATGAAACACTGCCAAATGGGAGTGTACCAGCTGCCTTCTGCACAGAAGAATAAAGTTAAATGGAGGCTATTATTGCTTACTGGACAAAATGTTCGTGTGCAAACAGAGCTGACTTGCCTATTTCAGGCTCTTTATCTCGTGCTGAAAAGCTGAGGAACACTGAGAAGGAGAACAAGTATCTTTTCAACCTGGTTCCCTCTTGCAAAGAGATGTTTTTTAGATTGATGATAGAACTAACTTTCAGTCCTTTCCAAAAAGCTATTCTCCTTGTATCCAAGGAGTTTTCTTTTATTTATTCCTCCCACCCCCTGACTGTAGCATTCTCCAAAACCAGGTTGGGAGAAAGAAAATCAACCTCATGGATGGCAAGCAGAAATCTGGTTTTATTTTGTGGGTTTTTCCGTCCTCCCACTCCCCCTTTTTTCCCCAGTGTTGCATGTGCTGCCAGTACTGATGACTACCCAGACACTTCTGAGTAGGACATCTCACTCTGCTTGGGACAATTCACATGTGCTCACCAGGCAGACATTTGTGTGTGGTTGGCTCTAAAACCACAAGTTCCTGAAGCTGAAATTGCAACAAAATTTTGGAGTTTTAATCATAACAATATTCAAAAAAAAACTTTGTCCAGTTACCTGCTAGTATTCAATCGGAGTTCTGTGTTTTCACGTTCCCCTAAAAATGGCACTGCTGCATTACCAGAGCTACTGTAGGATGACTTAGCTTTTACTTTTCTTGCAGCTTTTCTTCCTCCTCTTTATTTTTCTTTTCCTGTTTTAAAATTATAAATGCTGATGCAGTTGTAGAATCAAATCTTTGCTACTGATAAATACAGAGCAGTATGAAGTTGATAGTGTCTTTCTTCACTGTATTACCTGGATAATATTTAGCCTTAAAAAAAAAACAAAAAAGCAAAAAAACTTGGACCATGGTTTCCTTCACTATTTTCTTCTGGTTGGGTGATTGCCTTAGTAATTGCATTTATTATATGTGTATGTGTTTTTTTAGGAAGCATTGGTATTTATCATGGATATAAGTGTTAGTGAATGTACCTCAAAGGAAAATAGCAGGGCTGGCTTCACCAATACTTCCCCCCCCCCCCCCGCCCCCGTCTCCAGTCTTCTGGAACTCTAGTTCATATCTTGGATATAATAGATAAAAACTGATATCTCAGCTAATGAAATGTTCAGTGACTCTCCTCACAAACTCCTTGTCCTGGCTTTAAAAAATGAGAAACTTCTCTCAATTCCTCTAATACTAATACTGCTTAAAAAAATAAAGTGAAGCACAGGTTTAGAAGCTATGCAAGATAAGAAGGATTCAGCCTGTGGAGAGCCTAATACCATAGATCAGTAATACAATATTTAAATCAATATGCTTCCTGGCAGGATGTCAATGCAAAGAGGAGCATTGGAGTAATGTGATCTCTTAACTCTGATGAATTGAGCAGCTGCATTCTAACCTGTTTCAAATGAGCTTGTCTGAAGTTCCTGAAAGAAGGAATGGTTCAATGGATGTAAACATGAATTTCTGGAGGCAGTAAAGGTAGATAAGAAAGATAGAGGACAAAGTATGAAGGAAAAACCCATCATTTGAGCTGGTTGTGTTTAGTGCCAAGGGTGGGTTTACCCTCAAGTTTTCTTCATAATTGCTTCTGTCCTAAAAATAACATATCTGACACATTACATGTTGCTGAATATGACAGGAGTAATTGGTTGAGTCCTTGATTCCTCTTATATTTTTGTGCACGGACTAGGAATCCTTCTAAACTCTCAGCCTCTTCAGAAAAAAATTAAGATAAAGCTCTTGGTTGTAGAAAACTTATAGTGAGAGCTGAAATTAGTATGAAGCAACATCCTCTGAGTTGCTTTCAACTAGCTTTATCTTAGCATAAACTGTCCCCACCAGTGTCTTTGTTCTATGTACTTTGGTTTTGTCTATGATGTACTCTATTTTTCAATATTTTAAATTCAGTGTCTTCAGGAGCTGTCTTGACAAGGAGAACTTCTAAGTTCTGGCATTATGGGGGAAATGCTGTCCTCTCCTGAGGAACATGGGCTGGTATCAGGGAAACCCAACCCCACCTTCCCCTTTCAAAAACAGAACAAGAGCCTGGACAGAACAGTACAGTTCCTGAGGCATCCAGCCTGCAGGCAGACCTTTTCTGTTTCCTTCACAGCTTCATGGTGTTCCCTGTGGGCATGCTTGGGCCTCTCTGGGGGAGAGGTGTTGGTGTGAGGGATAGAGAAGGATGGATCTCCTTGGTGGGAGGGAGAGGGAAGAATGGAGAGGAGGAAGGATCTCCATCCAAGCCAGCCAGCGAGGGTACAAGGAGTTTTTTAAGCCTGAACAAAATGTTTTCTCCCTCTACCACCTACTGCTAGGGCTGTGATGCAATGAAATAGCTTTCTCTCAAATCACTATGGAAGGTTCTTAGAGGGCAAGAATGGAAAAACTTCTGCTTGTAACTGCATTAATTATTGTTTTTTAAACAATTATTCCCTTTGGTGTTGCACGCAGTGGTTTTAAAAAGTGATGCTTAGTATTCCTAGCACATGGTAACTCTTCTTTACTGCTAAAATGCAGTGATTTTGTATCTGAATATCTGAATAACACATTCTAGCTGCAGTACTGGGTTTTCTGTGCTGTTTTTTTTAAGTTTGGTGTGTCCCCCTGCCTCCAACATGTTTTGTTGTTGTGGCTGGCCTCAGTCTTGGCAATTTAATTATGAAAATCTATTAATGATGGAATGATTTACTAAAAGGCCCATGGCTCTGCGAAGAGAAGGCTATAGTACAGTGTTCAGCTATTGCTGACGTTGTTGAGAAACAGGAGCAATAGTTTCCAAAGGATACTTAAAAGGATGAAGTTAGCACCAAATGCCTCCCTTGCACAAAGATGCCTGATTTGTATAGTCTTTATTTGAACATTGTACCATTAGAATCATGCCTAACCATTAATAAATTAAATAAATAGCATTTTTGGCTTCCTGGTAGAGAATCTGATATTTCCTGGCTTCCCGCATCTGTTGCTAAAGCCAAGTTTTAGTTCTTTGAAAAGTTATTGCCTGGCTTGTCTTCAAGGAACACTTCTTGTGTCCCATCTTAAATACTGAGAACTGACCATGTACACCGTGTTCTTACATTAATATACATACGGCTGGTTTATACAGATTCTTTTGTGACTAGGTCTAATACAAAAGTAAGCGGGGAGTAGAAAGTTTTTTAGTAGTTAGTAGAAAGTAACAGGGATTCCCACAATCAGCTGAATAGCTGATCCCAAAGAAGAGCTCTCGTGTCTCTGAAGTTTGCAGGATGGAAACTGTAAGAGAGTGATGCAGGTGGTCAAATGTGACCGTGTATGTACCGTGCCACAGAACCATACCTGATTTAACCTAGCCTATAATTCCTGCCTTTTGCTGGTAGTTGAAGAGAAACCATTTTCCAAGGCAAACCCTTCAGCTATTAATTAAATTCAAAATTTTCAAAAAGTAAAGTATCTCTGAATTTGTTTATCATCTTCCCAGTCATTGGCTCTTACACTGTTTTGATGAGTGTAGGATAGGTTTATAGTACTTAGTCTTCCACACGTATTTACAGGCTGAATCCATCCTGTGACTAAGCTAAATGGGTAGGCTCTCAAGTTCCATGGTAAGACAGGTTTTGTAGATTTTTTTTTTTTAAACCATTGGCTGTGGCTTTTTTTCTGAACCCCTCCCAGGAAGTCCTGGTGAAGAGGAGATGATTGTGTGACATATCTGTATCAGACAGTTGGATGCTTCCAGGAATGCTGATAATGCCGAGTGCTTTGTAGGTGTTGCATGCTAAAACAAACAAATGGGTCTCACACCTGCTGATTTCTTGAGCAGCTAACATAAAATATCACAGCGATCTTCCAGTTACATCCCTCTCTCTTTCTGTCCACCTGCAACCCTGAAGTAGGCTGATCTACAAAACTGGAATTCCTAGTCAGAAACTGCATCCTGAGCTTAGAAACTGAAGTCATGCCTTCGAAAACCAGAGGAAACGGTGGAGCGGTCACTCAGCACAGATGGGCGCTGCTGTTGTTACCTCCCACCCTGTCTTTCCCGCCAGACTATAGCACCCGATTCCACGTTGGGGGACTTCTCCAAAAATGATGCACTTGAATTCTGAGGTCAAATCCAATACTCCAGCTCCCAGACAAGTGCCCTAACCACAAAACTATAGGCTATTTTGGGGGTTACACTGCTGCCTGTCCTGCTCTGGAGCTGGATTTCTTTCAAGAATGCATGAGTTATAGGGCCAGAAGGTCAGCATGCAAGAGGGAGCCTGCCTTGGTAGATATTTTGTGTTACACAGTAATTGGAGACAAACAAGAAATAAAGCTAAGGGCAGACACAGTGATTCTGGGTCTTCCCCTCCTAGCTGAGTGCCCTGACCTCTCTGGATTACAGAGCTGGATCTTGGCGTTCTTGCCTCCTTAGCCAAGGATTTTTTACACTCCTGGGTACCTGATAGCCCAGCTCCAGCATGATGGGTTTGATGAGTTTATGAACTCATACTTGACCCTGATTTCCTTATCTCAAAGAGATAAAAACTTAGCATGTGAAATGGAAATGCAGCTAGGCCATGTTTGGTGGCTAGTCTAAGGTTAAGTTATTTTCTGCACCAGCTCGGGCACTGGAAAAAAGGGGTGGGGGGCAACTGGCAGCAGCTGGCAGCGATGCTTGAAGAAACTGAAAACTGTCACACGGGAGCTTCCACCGGCTCTGCCATGGGGAGCCCCCCAGAGCAGCGGGAACAGCGGGCCCAGGCTAGCATTTGTGCAACTTTTAGAGGTGTTGGTCTCTTGAGGCAGTTCTCGCTTGCCTGGTCTCAGCCACATGCTGTTCAATTCTGTGGCATCTAAGTAGGACAGAACTGCCTTGTTCTTGCCGGAAGCCAGATTCTTCTCCAGTACAGTTTGTGTTTCTTCTCATCCCGCTCTGTCTGCAGACAGATGGCATTCACCACGTTGCTTTGCATTCAGACCAAGTTTACCAAAATGTTCTGTTTCTCTGAGAATGCTGAGGTTTCTCTTCTCTTTGCATGTGAGCACCGAAAATACATGTAGTCCTTGGCATGTTGCTGGCACCAGGTGACCTTGTTTGCACCGTTACTTTCTTGAATAGGGGGTTTGTGTGCCAAGGCTTAGAAAGGGGTGATTTGCAGGCTAGTAAGGGGCAACCCTGTGATTAGAAATTCCACGATCTGACAGGATGCACATTTGACCTGCTAGTGTAAAATAGATTATTATTCTATTATATAAACATTTTAAGGTACAGGTTTGATAAGGATCAATGACAGAAATAGGTGGTGTGTTCCTACCTGTCTGTAGAAGTACTTGCTAACGTGTACTGCAGCATTTGGTTTATAACCTTACAATAGTGGCTTTGATTAATAATGCTTTATTAGTTATAAACGTAGACTTACTGAATAAATCCTACTTACTCTGTTGAATGGCTCTCCATGCCTACATAAAACTATTTCAGTAATTAGAAAGCTACTATAATATTTCTCTATATTGTAGACTTTGAGTTGTTAGCTCTCTGTCAGCTTTCCTGAATTCCTACATAGGATTTCTACTTGACCCCATCCTTGACACGAAAGGGAAACGGTTTCAACTTGCATTTTGTGATGAGAAAGGGCGGGTGTGGTAAGACAGGGTTTCCCAAAGAAAAGAGGAAGGGGTGGGGGAAAGAGTGCGTCTCTCCTTCTAATGTGCCTCTGGACCTGTACCGCGCCAGGTACAGAGAAACGAGACTGGAGAGGTGATATCCCTCCTGGAAAGGACCAAACTCCCTCCCTGAAGGACAGTACAGTTATCACAATTGCTTTGTGGGCTTGCGTTTCAAGAGAAGAGTAGAAGAGTACGCCTGAGGAGTGTTGGCATAAGGCGTCTTGTGGAGAGCTCACCTCTGTCTTTTTCTAGAAGATGTAGGCTTGTAACTCCTGGGGTTTTTCCTCCCCTTTCTATGTAAAACACAAAGCAGTGGGGATCAGTTGTTTTATCTACTACTGAAATGCAGCCATCAGTGCAGAATAACATGAGAACAGTTTGAAAGGAAGCGTGGAACACTATATTCAACTGAAACTAATTACCTGATTAGGTTTTGGCCTGGCTGTGTGGATTGACATCCAATGGTCTTGGCGGCAATACCTGCGAGCAAAGCCAAGTCTAGTCTTGCTTCATTTAAAGACTCTGGACAAAACTTCTGGACTTGTGTGCCGAATGCTAAGCAGTGTGAAAATAGGCCACTGATTTAAAGTACCCATAGCTACAGTGGGTGTCAGTGGGCAGCTGGCATGGTTGCAGATGAATGAGCTTATTTGGGTTTTAGAAATACTGTTTTCCATTTAAAGCTGGTTCTGTTTCAAGCACACAATCTGGTGAAATTTAGCTCTGCATCAGAACATCCTCCGTTCACAGCTATAGAATTAGCACTTTCCTCTCCTTCAGCAGTTCAAACTTCTCCCCTTAGAAATTTAGTCAAAAGTCCGACACTGAGATCTCGTAAACTTAGAAAATCACCTAAAGGGATGTTCTCTCACCTATTCTGCTACAGTAGTTCCTTCTCTTTATCTCCATAGGGGTTAAATACGTTAGGTCTGCTTTGTTAGGTGAGAAGTATTTGTTATTGCTATTGTCGTCTTCTCTTGCACCTTTGCCGCAAACACTTTTTTGATCTGTTGGTGTCTTTATTTGGAAAATGGCATGTTTTCATGTTAGGGGTGGCTATGCAACATCTCAAGCGTCTATAGTGTTAGACATATCTATATTTACTGGTGTGATGGTATTTTTTTGTCTTGGCATCACTCTAAAGGAAAAAAAATCATTACTTGGAAGGATTTGAACCTTTACTGGGAAGAGAGGGATGAGTCTTTCATCTGTATGCTATTATAAAAATACAGTCCATTAAGAACAAAGGTGAGCAGAGCACTTTTTTAGAAAGAATTCAAGTGTCGTTGCCTCCGAACGGGAAGCTTCTGGGCTGCACTCATTTCTGGCACCCTAGAGACCCTCTGTTCTCCCTTCCCAGGGAGAATGACATGAAATGAACTGTCAAATGAGTTGTGGCAGTTCACTGGTGAGCACTGACTTTATGAGGAAATTTAGTATGTCTATTCTGATATCCTGGAGGCGCATCGAGACACTAAAATGAATTGGACAAGTGGTTGATGAAAATCCAAGAGCTGGTAAGAGATGTTCCACAGAACAAGAAATCCTAATAGACAACCATAGGAAAAAACATTTTTGCCATCTGGCTGACTATTTTAACTTAGCAACTGGCTTATGCGCTACCCTATTCCTTAACATCTAAAATAAATATTGAATTCTCTCCTGTTTACAAACCTTCTTAAACCATTTGCCTAAGAGGCATTGCAGTAATGAAGTCCTCAAAGTTGTGTTTAAGCATTTCCTCTTACTGCAAGAATAAATCCATCAAGTTTTCGGCCTCCCACAAAGACAACAAATGCAAGCCTGTAAGTGCCATAAAAGCACCAAGAAACTTCAGAAGCAATTTAAAATAATAAAAATACGCTTTTGGACACCTCTCACTACTTGTGTGTGGAACAAGGCTGGGCAGGGACCGGGGACTGGAGAGGCAGACGGGAGTTCACCTTGTGTAACCTGGTATTCCCTTCCCCTCGCCCCCGCCGTCCCCAAACCAGCTGTCACAGATTGGCAGGAGTCTCCTGAGCCTTCACTAGCCAGGAGCTTGCCCAGCTGTTTGGCCCAGAGAAGGAGGAAACCTTTCTGGCTGAAGCTTCTGTAAAATCACTGCTTCAGCGATCAAAGCAGCAGTGTCCCTATGGGGGAAAAATATCTCAGCTTGGCCTCTTCATGATAAATAATCACCCTAGAGTAGAGCTAATCTCCTAGGAAAAGTGGTGGGATTACAAAGGCGGTAAGAGCTCCACTTCTTCTAAAAGCATGCATAAAGTTCAACTCCATTACAATTTTGTGGTTTGAAAATGTGTCTCTCCTAACAGCTACTTGTGTTGCCGTTGCAGGATGATTTGGAAATTTGCCTTGTCCGTTTTTCTGATGGCTGTGCTGGTTCGAGTAACAGACACCCGGAAAAACCGTCCTGCAGGCGCCATTCCCTCCCCTTACAAAGACAGCAGCAGCAACCACTCGGAGCGGAGGCAGCAGCTGAACAAGGAGGTGCTGGCCTCCAGCCAGGAGGCCCTCGTGGTCACCGAAAGGAAGTACCTCAAGAGCGACTGGTGCAAGACGCAGCCCCTGCGGCAGACTGTCAGTGAGGAGGGCTGCATCAGCCGCACCATCATCAACCGCTTTTGCTATGGGCAGTGCAACTCCTTCTACATACCACGGCACGTGAAAAAGGAGGAGGAGTCCTTCCAGTCCTGTGCCTTCTGCAAGCCACACAAGGTCACCTCTTCGACTGTGCAGCTGGAGTGCCCTGAGCTGGACCCACCTTTCCGACTCAAGAAAATTCAGAAGGTCAAGCAGTGCCGGTGCATGTCTGTGAATCTTAACAACTCAGGGAAACTGTGAGAGCAGGCGTGTAGCTACTGCGTGGTGTTGCCCCCATCAGATTTACTGCTGCCTCTCCTCTCCCACTGAGCAGACTGTCCATTTTGTTGGTTTGTTTCTTCTTTTCCCTTTTTTTGTGTTTTGTTTTCTTTCAGGAGGCATCTCTCCAGCAAGGAAAGGCTCCTTGTCTCTTGCCTACTGGAATAACGCTTTTTAATGGGCTGTGTTAGGCACTTCACCATAAAGTTTCATTGTATTTCCAATATCATCTGGCGGTTGAATCTTCTGGAGTGGAGCAGGCTCCCAGAAGTTGGGATTGATCATCTAAGTGACCAGTTGGCTGAATCCAGCATTAAATGTTTCCACTGTGTGGAGTAAAGCCCTCTGCCCTACACTCCAGTCCCCTCCACAAGACAAGAACACCTTCCCCGCGCTTTGGTCCGGAGCTTGCTGCTCCCACTTGGCAGTGCTGGGGTGCTGCCCAGGACTGGGGCATGCAGATGAGGGAGAGTAACGAGGAGTAATGTGCAAAAAGCAAGTGAGACTCTCCGATGAGGCTCATCTCCTTAAGACAACTTTAATTGTGCAATGACAAACGGTTCTGGGCTTGTTGTCTGAACGGCAGATAAGAAGCGAGGGAGAGGGCGAGGCGCTGGGCCAGCCACCGTGACCACGGAGCAGACTGAGGGTGGGTTCTGATGCTGTTGTGGTTAGAGTATATCGAACACGTGGTCTCTGCAGCAGTGTTTATTTTGTAACCTAGCTATAGTAAACAGCTGTTTAAAGTATTATAGACCTAGCCATGTATATTTTTCTTGTGGCAGAATATGCCAGAGATTAAAATATGTTGAGTAAGAGACTTGGTTGCTAGGTCAGCTGCCTGGCTTAAAATGGACATGGTTTAACTAGGCTTTCGGTAGGTTTTTGTGTGTTAGATATGTGTGTGTTTCTTACTCCAAAAAGGACAACATCCATTTATGACCTTATATTTATGCCTGCTCAGATGGGGGAAGGTGGGAGGGTAGTAGAAGAGGAGCTGAGAACACTTAAGGGAACGATGTTTCTCTTAAGGTATAAAAGCACTGTCGCACAAAGGACAAAATTTGGTTGTTGCTGGACTGAATACAAAAGCTGCATCAGTGTCATCAGGTTTTGGGAGTGGTGTCTCTCCCATGATTGGAAACATGTTAACATGTTAGTGTTAAAGGACAAACCCATCAGTCAGTGCCGCTGGAGTGGGTCACAGCTGTAGGAGCAGGGAGAGGGTAAGTTGTAATTGCTGCAGTACTGGTGGTCCACTCAGTTTTTGAGTCCTACATAATCAGTGTTGGTGAACACTTGCAGTTCATTTAAAATCATACTATGTTGTTATGCAGTTGATGGAGTTTAGCATGTCCTGCATATCCCGTTTGTTACAGTTCTGATCTGTATTAGTCCCAGCTGCATTAAAATCCTATGTCTCAAAAGAAACTCCCAAACCAAAGCCCGTGAAGCTTACAAATTAAAAGTGACATGCCAACTCCCTGATGCATGTCTCACAGTTCAGCATATGCATCTAGTGAAACCAGCTTGCTGTGGGAGCCCTTTCCCGCCAGCCTCTTCACATGCAGCCACTTCAAGGGGTTAATGTGTTTAGCACTCTCACCAGCCCGGGGTTCAGTGCCACAGGTCTCTATTATGTGAGACAGGCTGCTCTAAGAGGCTTTCAGGACTGAGCTCCACGAGAGCTCACCAAGCGGTTTACGGGGATTGGCACGGGCAGGATGAGGTTGGTCAGGTCTGTTAGCCCTATTACGTGAACGGCCATGGCTTTTCTGGTGTGATCTTTCAGCATGTCAGAAGTGCACAGGGAGACTCCTCGCRCAGGGATTGCTTTAGAGGCTGTCGCTGCTGCGCTGCCAGCGTCGTGCCAGCCACCGAATGGGCACCATTCGGTCTAGGCTTGAGAGTGTTGGTGTGGGTGGGGTGGGGGGGAAGGTGGCAATAGCTATAGTCTACTAAGACTCCAGGGAACTCAGTCTCCGCTTGAAAGAAATGAACTGAAAGTCAGGCATTTTGGACTAGAGAGAGAAAAGCATCCTAATAACTTCAGTTAAGAAAAACGTGCAAGAATCTTTATCTTTAAGCTATGTCCTGCCTGGGTTTTTCACCAGTTTGCAATATGAATATGCTGCAGCTTAAAGCTCCTTCTAGGAGCTGTGTTTATGTAAAAACTGAGTTGAGCTTGTAATGGTTAAAACTGTATTTAATTCTTGTTTTATAAATGAAAACAAAAAATGAAGAAATGCTTTAAGTATAATGTAATTATTTTATAGGTCTACTATTAAATTATAGATTAAATAATAAAGCTACTCTAGGGTTATATGGCATCCAGGTGTACGGGCTTTGCTTCAACACCTTGTGTCCAACTGCTCTCTAATCAGTATGTTCTCCGGCTTCCTTTTGACCCTGCCAGATACAGGCAAATGATGGCTCACCCTGACAGCTTGGGGAAACCTAGCTACTTCTTCCCTTGTCCCTCACCCACCTCAAAAGTACCTGCAAGGCAAGAGGGAAAAATAAATTGCTCTAACCCGAGATTCTGGAGTTGATTCTGCATGCACAAATGCTGTTTTTTTGGTTAACTGACAAGAAGACAACCAAAGCTCCACCACTGGCTGAACTGCTGGCATCATTTGCAGTAAGAGAAGTAACTATTGCCCTGACCTAAGTGGTTTTGCTTAACATATAGCTAGATCCTTACGTAACAGGCACCAAACTACTCATGGGAAAAAAAAAAAAAGAAGTGTCTCTTAAGATATAGGTGAGTTTTAATGGTTGCTATCAGCTCTTGAATGAGTACACTGTACGTCTCTCCCAAGGTAGGGTAGTGTTTTGGTTTTTTTATTTTTTTTTCTTTCCAACCCAGAGAAAAGATAGTTGCAAAATAATTTTGAAGGAAAACTTCAGTGAGGAAAGGGAGTTCTCACACTGAGGAATGAGCCTCCATGTGACCAGAAGAGATGCCTGTCATGGGTCTTGAAAGAAGCAGGAGCACCTAGACCACAACTAGCAAGGGAGGCCTATGTCCTTTATGGTACTGTAACTGACACCTGCAGAAACCCTTTGCTCTCCTCCCTTCCCCATCTCTTGCCCAAATCCTCTCACAGTTCAGCAATTTAATGGATTTGGGAACTTTTTTTTTTTTTTAGTAGCTGTTGGTTTTGAGAATTACTGTTTTGCTGTGCTTTAGCTACCTAAGCGTGGTCAGGGCCCTCTGCTCAGAACTAGCAAGTGCCTCTCTCAATCGGCTCAAAAGGAGCTCAGGCAGCCATCTCCTCCAACGCCCCTCTCTCATTTCCACCTGTCTCTTAGCCACTCTCCTGCTTTGCAGGTAGCTTCATTGCCCAGCACCCACCTGAACCTCTACTGTTTGTGGTACAGCCTAGACTCCAGCTCCAGCTCTCCCAGGCTCTTGCTGCCCGACTGCTGAACCACCGTACCAGAGGCATACGCTGCAATCCAAAAAACTCCCCCTTGTGGAAGCAATCCCAGAGCAAGGCAAGTCTCTCAGGGTAGATGAAAAAAGCTTTAGGTCAGATAGATCCAGTATTTCTTACAGTAGAGTGGTGTTGTGGGACAGGGGAAGGACTGGGACAGTAAATGTTAAGCCCTACCACCATGGAACTGCCGTGTTGGCAAGGCCCCAATTTGGGGTGAGTGACAAACAAAGTTTCTAAGAGCTTAAATTTGAGCTGCAGCTGGGAATAAATGAGGAAACAGCGCTGACTCAACAAGGACCCTTTATCTTCAGAAAGACACCATCTTTTTGAGGCAATGGACTTACCATTGGATGCCTTTACAGGTAGGTTGGATGTATGTCAGGTACAGCACAGGTACAGATGAGTCTGTCATAAGGAAAAGAATGGCTTGGAAAACTTGTTCTGTAACATGAATCCCATTTGATTGATGGGTGGCAGACCCTGAATGGTGTGCGGCATGGTTTTCTGTCTCCTCCCTTTGCTGACCTGTTCACACTATCTTCAGAAAAACTCAGCTCCATCAGTTTTCACTTATTCTGTCCATAGAAGTTTAAAATTGGTGTAACTTAAGTTACTGATATAATAATATAAGTAACTGATATAATGGATTTGGCACAAATTCAGCTTTGCTTATTAACATAGAGTATGCAACAAAATAATTGCAATGCAAAGACTTGCAATATCTTCTCTCAAAGAAATTAATAACTGCTTCCAACTTTTTAAGCTGATCACTGAAAAACTGGGCAAGAAAAAAGGTCAGCCTATGGAAGATGTCACTAATTGTATTCCCACTGCCACTGTTGGTTAATATTTAACTAAGTTTTGGAAGTGCTTTGGGATGATGAAAGGTGCTACAAAAGCTAACCGCTACTGTGTCATGACACGTGACAAAGTACCATGCTTCTGAAAGGCTTTAATTTGCAAGCAAAACAACATGAATCATCTCAGCTCCTCATAAAAAAACAGACTGTTATTCTCAGTAAGTCAAGTTGCATGTGCTGCTCAGGTATGAAAGTCCTTATTTAGCTACTGCATTTGTTTAAGTAACAGTGAGTGATACGTGATGTTGGTGATCAACAAAGGCTCAGAATTTTGTCCGTGAGAACTCTGGTAGGACTACAGCCAACTCAAAGTGTGGTATGCTTGATGTTGCAGTAAATGGGGTAGAGGAGACCAATGGCGTGTTCGGCCTCTTTAGAACACACCCAAACAAACAAAACAACATTAGTCCAGAATTCTGTAAAAAGCTGAGTGTGCCACTGAAAAAAAAGAGCAGTGGTGAAACTTATGCTGGGAATCCACTCTGGGAGTGCTGTGGGTCAACTTTGGTGCTGCACGTCGTGGGCTACTTTACTTTGTRTGAAAGTTCAAAAACAGGCTGGAGAGAAGCTATATAAAAGAGAGATATGTTCAACCAAATAGGTTGGGCCTGAGTAAAATGAAAGAGGAAAATCTATGTAGCAGCTTGTATCTTAAGGTCATAACATGGTACCACCAGCTGCAGTCAGCCTTTGACACTGTTCTTCAGAGAGAGAGGTTTGCAAATAACTTTTAGCATCCATGCTGCAGATCCAGTGAAAAGGGTAGTATGTATGTGACAGTCCTACCAGGTTGCTGGACAACACTTTAATGCTATAAAACGTACATATATATATATATATATATATAAAAAGACATTATAATATGCCAATAATACTTTTTAATGCATGTTTTTGCCCTAACAGCAATTTTTTGAGACTGTTATGTAGGCAGTGTTAGTAGGAACAGGTTACAAACCTGAGCCAAATGCACTACTGGAAGGCATGCACAAGCCGGAGAAGCAAGTGATACAGTCTGGTTGGGTAAAGGACTCTGAAGCTCCTCGCTACCACCACCTGGGGAAAAGGTAATATATCCACATAACTGGGAATTACTGTCACTTGCCAAAAGGCAAGGAAAGAGAATCCCCGTTTCCACCGATCTCTTCACAAAGGTTTTTCCTTGATCACAGGGATCACCTGAATGGGATGTGGTGCTTAGGGAGCAAACGGTTGCTGGCAAATTACAGCATAGCCTGACAGTGAAGAAAGAAGGCAGTTATTTCATTATTATTCCTTTTATTTTCATATAAATTAACATTCTAAAAAAATTGAAATAGAAACACTAAATACAGTATTGCACATAGTGATCTTTGTTAGATGATCTATTATTTCATTTAGTATAGTAATATACATACTGTAGGTACTGAAGGGAACAGGAAGGCTACAAATGAAAACATGCTACTGTATCCTTGCACTTAGGAGCAAGAGGAAAAGACTATTGTTTACATAAATACAAACATGGATTTGAATCAGTGCCATTAAAATACCTTTATTTTTTAAAGTTTTTTCCATAAGTTAGTTGTAACAGCAAATAATCTTTTCACTTCCCTAAATAGTAATGTTACTCCCATCAACACAAAATTTCAGAACTCCATTCTTGGTAATTTATATCCCTGCCAGAAATTATTACGAGTACAGATTTTCACATAGGTTTGTCAGCAACAGGAGACTTGCTTTTCACATAGTGAAAAAAAAMCATCTTTTGTAGTGCTTGGTATATGTGAAGAATAACAGCTTCCTGAGGTCATATTTCGCACTTCCTTTTATGACACCCTGTAGGGTATATTAGCCTCTGGACAGCTAGGAATGTCTCTTGATGTGCTAGATTAGACAGGGAATAACCCAACCCAGCAGGTTAGAGCTCATTTGCCTTACCCCAGTGTCTTTCAGGCTCCAAGGTTGTGAGCATGTGCGTCCAATTCAGTTGCACACACAGCCTACTTTCAGGAAAAGTGCGCTTTGAAAGAAAAATGTTATCAATCAGGCTGATTGGTTTGGGGCTCTTAAATTAGGGCTGAAGGAAAGGGTTGTTATCGGTTGAGCAGATCAAAACTGATATAGTAAATTCTGGATTGCAAATAGGAATTAAGCATGTCATCTAAAATGGAAGCCCTAAGTCATAGATTTCAATCATTTACCTCCTAGTCAGGGACACTGAAAGCCTGGAGGAGAAGTCTGCAATTCTGTTAAGTGTGAAATTGATGTCAATTAGTTGATAGTCTATGTTCTGTCACTAGAATTGGCTACTGTTTTCCATAAATGTCAATCCTCATGTGCATCTTTTAATGGCTCTCTAAAGGAGTTTTAAATTAACTGTAAAGCTAATTYCAGAAGGGAAGTAATGTACATGTGGCCAAAAGCCTGTCTGACTTAAGTGATCAGCAGTTATAACTATACTATACCTTCAAAAGTTCATGTAAAAGTATTAGCTGCTTTATATATTAACAAACTATAACAGCCAAATCTCTCTCATACTCTCTATCATGCTTCTGTGCTTTTCTGTATTTTCCTGCTTTTGACTTAGGTTTTTTTTCTTCTTTTTCTTTTTTTTTAATGCTGGATTTCTGACCCCCATACCACCTGGCATTCACTATCTGGCAAAAGATGAAGTAAAAGTATGCTGCCTTATCGATTTTAAAGATAGTTACAGTAAACATCTTGTTCCACAAATATTTAGTCATGGAGGGCAACCAAACAAGTTGGGAAAGCATTGATTATACTGTATAAACAGCACTTAACGATTCAAAATACAAACTACAAATGCCAACATGAAACGGATACAAACAATTCACTAGGAGTAACATTTCTTTCCCTAATCTAAGTGCAGTGCCATGAAGTATTTGTGTTAGACAGATGTTGCCAGTAGGAATGGAAATGTTTTACTGTATCAAGTAGCATTCTTACGAAGTTCAACTTAATGCAATTTTCAGCATGTTCAGAACTGATGCAGATGCCACTTTTTATGCATGCTGACTTGGCCTATTTGTAATATGCCATATACTTTACAAAATATCATTTCTGAGTGGCAAAGGAGATACAGAGTACAGGGAAGGTGTTTCAAGTCCATACCTAGTCTACTGCTGGGCACTCCATTGAAGTGATTACATTCGTGAATGAATGTACAATAACACATCAATTGGTGGAAAACTTTAGAGAACAAAAAGCAAATTCAAAAAGGTCAAGAAAGCAAATGATCAGGATGATGTAGTTTCCTTCCCCCTCACTCCCCACCCACGGGCATGTTGAGTTTTGCTAACCAGGTAACAATGGCTTTTGCTTTTCTTCTCTCAGATTTTCATACTTATCTTTGCTTTCTGAAAAATAAAATAAATTAAAAAATGCAGAAAATTGTGTATACATAAAACCACCTCACACAAATATGAAAAGCACAGAAATACGTAGGCTAATGTTCAATTAYACTTACTGTAGAATTGACTTCACAGATAAATTTCCTTTGAAGCTAGAACTGAAGTAGACTGCAGCTACACACTGCTTGTGAAATATTTTTGTTTACTTTCCTTTTCACTCTATCAAATTTTCAGTAACACAAAGTCCCAGTTTCAGTGCAAATAAGAATGATAATAATACAGGAATAATTAAGCCTATAGTTATTTCTTAAAAAAAAAAATATCTCTCAGTGTCTCAACATATGGCAAGATATAGGTGAGATGGAGAAATCCAAATCAATGTTAGGTTTGTTTGGTTTTGGGGGGTTTTTTGGTGTTTTTGTTTTTGGTTTTTTTGTTTTTGTTTTTTTTTTGTTTTGTTTTTTTTTTTTTTTTTTTTTTTTTGTTGTTTTTGTTTTTTTTTTTTTTTTTTGAAATAACATCTTGATCTGGTTTCAAAGAAAATTGGTAAAATAAAATCTAGTTTATCATTCCTAACCAAGCTGTTACTCCATTTACATTTCTTGTGGCACTAACCACAGCCAACTCTCCCTAGATATTGAGAATAAGAAACAATAAATGCAATATTATTTCTTCCTGTGTCATATTATGTTAGTTAGAATATAGTAAATTACCACCTGCTTCATTTCAAGGATGCGTCACAGTAACATAGCCATGACTACAAAACACAAAAGAATTAAACCATACCTGCGGGGGACGGACAAGGACACAGACACATGAAAAAATCTTCTGTTATAATATTTTACAAATATAATTGATGGCCAGTTGCTACAAGTACAATTTTAATGTGAGGTGCCTGATTAATTTTTCACTAGAGGAATATTCATTGTCTCTAAAATCATTCATGATCCTAGCAATGCTTAGGCAATCATAGTGGAAAAGTTTCACTGAATGACTAAAATTACTCCTCTACTATCATTACAGTTATTTATCTGTTTTCAGAAGAATGGTGAGRGCACAGTATTATGTTTTTCTAGGGTTTCTATTCCAAACAAATCCAGATCAGTGGAACAGAAGCCACTAGTATTTGATACAGGGTTCCAACTTGAAAAATGTGTACTTATCACAATTCTTCCTTACATTTTGTAACTGTAGAAAAGAGAGCCAATACAGACTGAATAAGCTTGAAGACTGGAACTGCTTTTCTGCCTTCTAGGTGCATCCCACACCAAGACTGGGATGCAGATAGATTGGCAGGGTGGGGCAATAATACACTGCTCTTGCTTGTGCTACATCTATTTTGTGGAGTAAAATTCCTAGGCAGCATTCAAGTTTGTCTAACACCTTTTATGAAAATGTTAAACATTAAAAAAAAAAAACAACAACAGTACAAAAAAGTACATCAAGAATAACATACTTATAAAATGCAAAGAGAAAAAGGTAGAGCAAGCGACGGGAACAGACGTATTTTTTACTTACAATTCCAGAGTCATGTTTTGGTCTTATATTGTATAGTGACTTCCCCTTTTTCTGCCTGCAGACTTCCTCTGCTTCTTTAACTCTGAAGAGAGACAAAATTTATAAATATTCCTGTAGACCAAAACCATTTCCAAAGACAGTGCYGTATATAACTTACAAATTTAGGCCTGGTGACACAAGTGGGTAACTTTATTTCCCATATTTTCATTAGCACGCTCCACAAAATAGTACTTGCACTCTCTGGCTGTTGTTGCCATACCATCGGACCCTGGCACTTACAAGGACAGGCATAATCAATGGCATAATCAATTCTAGTTACAAAAGCAATCAGTACTTACTGTAGTTAAAGATTCAAATGTATCAGGATTTAAAATACACTGGATGACATGAAGTTTACCCTTCAGAGCATTCATACCAAATGCTGCTAAGAAAGCTCCTTTGCTTTTTATGACCGTTTAAAAATCATTCTTCATCCATTCCTGACCTCGGTACTTCAACTACAGTTTAAACAAAGTTTCTCACCAAGCTATCTTCCCTTTCACCCAATTTTGTTTGTATTTAAAATGGTAAAATGGCTTAACCCAAATTTCCAGTCTTCACTCTCTAACTTAAAATAAAAATGGAAAATTCCATGGAACAYGGAACATGATGTTTACAACCAAGGTGGTGTCTGTCACTGCACACACCTCTTTCGTTCCAAAGCTGAAGGTGAGCGGCAAGGCTTACATGACTGCTGGGGATGAATGCACTCGGGCTGCTTGGATATAAAGAGAAGAGCAGGTTCCAGAAGTGAGGGGCCACTTCTTAGTGCTTCCTGACTTGGCAAATGGTACCAAATTAGGGCCTTGTGAAATGCCATCAAATGCCACATTTTTGATGAGGTAAACGTCCTTTTTGTCACGCAGATAGGGAACAAACTGTGAAAGGCAGAGGGCTATACTCAGACTGGGAGCCTGCCAGAATCAGTCTGGTGGGTTCAATGGCACACTGTAAAATATTTCTTTACCATTTTTACTCATTTTGTAGCTCAACCTTACAAACACAYGTGGTTATTGAAACACTGATAATACAGATTTAAGTTCTGCATTCTCTGAGCTTCAAAGACTTACATAAACCCTTTCTATATGATGGCATTAAATGGTGTGAGATGGGTAATTTTTTTTTTTTTTTTTGAGAGAGATGAGAATATTATTTATAAATAAGAAAGTAGAAAATAACAATGTAAATCCTATATTGGCTTGCTCTTGCCAACAATATAGACTTTAGATGGCACTTACTCTGCCTTTTCATCATTATCCAACAGTGAAAAAAAGAAACAACAGTAAAATGATATTGAAGAAATGATATATCCTTGGCTGGTTCCTTGCGGTTCATCTCCAGACCACTTGCATGTCTGCTATTTCACTGAGGCTACACAGGGCAATGTGAGAATCAGACTTTGTGTTACTATTATTTTTAAATATTTTTTGCGTGTGTGGTAAGGGCCAGATTTTGAAAATAAGACTCCAGCTGGGTCTGCTAAACACATTAAAAAAACCTCCTTCGCATTCATCTCTCCTTTATCCAGCTTCACCAGACACACCTTGTTCTTTTCATAAGTTTCAAATTTATACTTTCAAAAATTAATTTAAACGTCAGTTCTTTTCCAGCACTTCCAACAAGCTGCTCTCTTCATTTGATGGCCTTATATTTTATTAATGTAGAAGACCTTTACGTGCACAGGTGGGGGAAAAAAAGGCTTTGAAACCTATTATTTTCAAGCTGTAACACTTTCTATCTGACTGCAAATCAGATAGATTGCTGCAGCGTAATATAGAACAAAAATGTCAAACAGCCAAGTAATTCACCTTTAAAATGTATTTAAACAGATTGAGTAAAAGTGGCAGCCAAAATACGGTGATAGCTTTAAATAGAAGCTTATGGGAATGATACAGAGTGCAGTAAAATTCAAAGTCTTTTTCTTTTTCCTAAAAYGCCACCTTTTCTTCTGCTTCATGTCTACTTACATCCGAAGGAGGAAAAGTATCTGTGACATTGATCTTCCCATGATCTTTTCCAAACAGACACATTCCAACCCATCAAAAGCCACTCTTACAAAGTCAGATATAAAACAGCACATCTATCTCATAATTTCCTTTTTTTCAAATACAACTATAGCTGGCTCCCTTCACTGGTAGACATCATTTAAATAAGAAAATGAAATGTTACTTAGGAGTAAATTAGTATCAAATCCTAGGGACTGTACAAGTACTATTGAGGTTATCAAAATGACTGTTTTATAGAAACAATGTAATACATGCAGGTATTCAGACTACTCATCATGCAAATGACAGCATATGTAACATACAAAAATATTTACCAAACCAGTTCACACAGATCCAGATGTTATTCTCAGGAAATGTCAGGGAATGTTTTTGTCCCATCTAAAAATCCCCTTCCCAGAATAGAAGGGAGATATTGCTTGCCTAACATACCAGGTCATAAGACAGCACAGSTCTCTCTGGGTCTCACGTTAATTCAAAGCAAAAATCCTCATACGCAATGGAACCATTGATAACGCAGTGATAGCGGTTACTTTCTAAAAAGCAGGTCCCGTTAAGTKTCACTCTCAGCGTAACATCTCTAAATGTTCTGCTTCTATTAGAGAAATAGCTACTTGGAGAAAGGCTGTCTCTGCTTGAAACAGCAAAATGCTAATAACAATGCCACTCTGTGAGGAAGTCAGAACTTCTGTGTCCCTTAGATTGCGCTTGAAAAAATGATCCACAACCTCCAGACTGGTAAGTGACAACCTTAAGCTTGTGCTACCCATTTTTCTAGGATTATGTAAAGAGGTTCTGGTCTCACYAGTATGGTTGCGGTCCTCAAGTTTTTGGGAGCTTTTGTGAAATTCCTTGGAGTTTGAGCCTATTTATTCATACCGACGGGAATGCAGAAGATGAGAAGCATTACTCCCTAATGCACTTAAGACAAAGCTGAGAGCTAGCAGCCGCTCAGTTCCAGTTCCAACCATATCACTGACTCACTGTGTGGGTTTGGGACAGCTCGCTGTCTCTTGGCCCCCATCCTGCTCTCTGTGCAGGAAGATTCAAGTGGTTGGACAGAGCTTCACTGAAGCCAATACGACATATACGTATGCTTCTTCAGCAAGAAGTGTCCTTAGAAATGCAAAGATAGCACACCAAAGGCTCATTGTTAGGAGGCTTAGTTTATGACCATATTAAAGCTGGAAGCATGGAGAACTGTATAAATCTACAGCTGTATCTATAAAAGAAAAGTCAGCAGACTGGTGAAATATAGAGACAAAGGCAATCATTAGCCTTCCACAGTGCTAAATCATAAACCAGGGGAACTGGTATCAATTTCTACAATGTGCAAGTGTATTTTCTGAAGACTGATCATTCAACTAAATTAGGATTTTATTAAATGTAAAATTAAAATAACTTAACCTTTCTGGAAGAGCAAAAGCATGTGTTTTGATATGAACATCAGTACCATTTAAACTGCAAGATCTAGAAAAGCAGATAAAAGGTTACCTTTGAAGTAAGGGCAATAGTCTTAATTCAGTTGGAAAATAACTTTTAATTGCCACTGGCAATTTTTTGTCAACTTCCTAGGTTCTCTCCACTGGTCCTGAATGACTTTTCATCTTCCTATCCATGAAACTAACAAGATTTAGGCAAAACCACCTTGCTTCTGTCAACTCATGCCTGGTTCAAGTCATATTTCTCACAGTGGCAAATTCCTGCATACCTTCCTCTTGCTCAGGCTTTTCCTGCACTACTTCCCACTGACTTCAGTGAGACCCTCATCAGAGTGGAGGTGCAAGATAACAACCTAAGAACAAAAGGTGCAAAAATTGTATGAATGCTAGTAGTTGTATCAGGAAGACTGGGTTAACTATTCAAGTATGGTGAGTTGTTAGAGCTTCATGAAGAAATTAATGGATCTAATTCAATACTGGGAGGAGGGAACAGGATATTTGGAGAAAACAACACAAGAGCTATGAATCTGTGAGCCTCCCAACAGCCACAAAAGGGGAAGCAATTGCAGACAATGACATACTTCCAGGCTCCAGGCCAAAGTGACACTGCTGCTCTGCCAATGAAGAGCAAAAAGAGCTCAAAGAGCATGAAACAGTTAAAAAGACATTCCTAGGAAAGGAGTGGGGATTCAATTGTCAGGCCCTGCGTGGAAAGATAGGCTGCCACCGGGAGAGGCTGTGGAAAAAGAGTCTGAGGAAGGTGGGTGTTCCCCAGTTCCTGAGAATTATGACCCTTAGGCAAAGGCAGGCATGTGTATAGATTGATTTATTGTTCCGAAGATCTGTTTCTGCTTAAACTATTTAGTTCTACGCTACTAATATTTTCTGTTATAGAGGCTGTTCGGTCCCTTTATAGAGCCATTGCTCTCATGTGCAACCAAATACTCAGAAGCAGGACAGATGCTCAAGGCACGATCTGAGAGTGGGTGAGTAAGATGGAGGTGACAAGGGACATGGTGCGCTCTTGAAGAAGCCAGGTGGTACAGTTGACTTGGTAAGTGTGATGGGAATAATTTGCAAACTTAGTGTGCTAAGCTTCTTTGCTAGACTGATGCTCAAACCATCTCACTTCATACTTTTCAACTGCTTCTCAAACTCACGTTCTTTCAGTAAACTGACTTTGCGTCATTTGCTATCGACCCCTGTCCCATCTTAYGTCAATTCTGGCTTAAAAGTGAGCGCATCAGTTTGATAGGAAAGATAACATCAGCTGCATTACCTTTAGCAATTTTGCCTGTTACTTCTTTTCCCAAATAATTTCTTGATTGTGTCTTAATGAGAACATAATCTTACAAAAACTAGTCTTCTCAGCCTAGACAACCAGAGAGTTGCTTAACTCTCACTGTAGTAATCTGAAAAGCAGAGGTATTAACAGCAGTGGACCCAACATCAGGCCCAGGGCAGATTCTATAAATACTTAGTAAGAGTGTCCATAACTCAAATCTGGACAAATATATCTCCTTAAATATTAAATTTAGCTAAAGCATTGCTTGCATTATTTCAGAAAAGATATACTTCCAAACAGCCCGAACAATAAGAAAACATGTAGGGAATGTACAACAGTGGGCAATCCATGAATCAGTTAAAAAAAAAAAAAAAAATCTACAAGTGAATGAACAGCCAGTCACTTACAGAGCCCAAGAATTAAGGTCTCAAAATCTGCTACTTAATAAGATTCAGAGTCTAATAATTGTCACCCGTAACAAAGGAAGTAGTTTCTTATTTCCATCATAATAAAAACTCTTCTCCAGCAYGTTCACCTCCTTCTAACCCATATTTATTGTGAGACAAACATATACAAACTATGATTAAGTTTAAAGACAGTCTGTAAGATGGATAAGCAAGTTACACTTTGGCATGCACACAGGAAAAAGAAACCAGACATCCTTACAAACCCAAAAGACAGAGTATCTTTATCTACCTTCTAGACCAAAAACCAGCCTGGCCACAACCTTATCAAGGCTTAGAGACTTTCTGTCATCATTCAGTCCATTGAGGGGGGAGCCACTTTCCTGCCACTAAACATTAATAATTTTGTCTGAAGTATCTGTGGCGGACAGATTCATTTCCTACTGGCTCCATCTAGGCTTGGTAGCCTTACACTTCACTAGCGAGCACTACGACATGACAAATGTAAGCACAGTGAAAAGGCTGGAAGGTTATATGCCTTAGATAGAAGAGATGCTCACAAAAACTTCCACGATAAACTCAGACAGACATTACTTTTACAGTTTGACAGTATAGCTCATGAAACCAAAAGACATTTTTCTGCAGATGTTCTGTATTTTTTAACATAAAACAAAGCTGAGGCCAATACTCTTCATACTACTAAGTGCTTATTATCAGATAAATAAAAAGGGTATTGCCAAAATATTTTGTGTAGGTTTGTCTGGGTTGGAGATAACTTGTTTATAATAATAATAGTACCTTTACAAATAAAAATTAATACAAAAAATCCTCAGCAAAAACATCAAGTGCCAGATGTCTTTAAGACTTCAAGAGCAGAAAACTTTAAAACTCTTTCTTTGAAAACTCTTCCAGAGCAATGTGTCTATATTTTATTCTTTGACCCAGTTACTAAAATATTGAAATGATTTTTGCTAAGGAGTTTCTCTTTAGCAAAAAAAAAACAGAAAGGAAAATTACAATTCCCAACATAAAAAGTAGAGTAAAAAATGTAGAGCTTTTACTTTCACGCCAATAGGGTTGAAGTGATGACATAGATATGATTCAGTAACTGACTGCAAAGACTTTATACAGATAAGAAGCACATTGTAATGTACCTGGTCCCATCAAACTGACTGATGAAACCTAACCTCTGCCTACCAACAAAGAGATTATGTATTAGACTATCTTGACATCCCTGCCAGCTCCTTGCATGGTTACTTCAAGGACCATGAGGCAGACAATGGCTGGCTGAAAGACACAGTGATTAATCATACTTTGGCTCAGAAGACCAAGGACAAATAGATTAAAATGTTTTAATCTGGCCACTTAACACAGAGACGAACCTGTAGCAGGACCCTGAATAAAATCCCTCCTCTGTCAACAGTGTAGAATAGACTTTGGGGAATACATTTCAGATTTCTTCAGCATGCATCATGTCAAACAGGCCTAAAATAAGGCTTTGAGGCCAACTGAAATCGAGGCCAACTGAAATGAAAGTGAGACCTTCCCATTTGCAGAGTCTTACTGTAATCCACAACTCACTTAAAAATATCCTGAAAGAATTTCAATTCAGAAGTATTCAGTTTCACTCAGTTCTATCTGGCAATCATATTCTTGGTGATCTAGGGATTCTGCTCTTATCTGTGCAGAGATACACAGATGTGCATAACTACTAAAAAGGCTACTGTTGAAACACATTTTAAAGACAATAACTTTAACATTAAAGAAAATTTCACCTTGAAAATGTAATGACGTAAAAAATTAAACTGTTAAGGATGCCTATGATTCCAATAAAATGCAAATGTGCGTATACCCACTTAAATACATTTCCTGACTTCTGCCATCAAATTCATATTTTTTTTCTTGTCAAAGTGGCCGGTATTTCAGGCTATACCTGGCTACCTTCAGGCAAGATGGAAATCACTTTCCTACAGACTTTGCACGTGAAAATTGAGGTTGCTCTAAGAAAAGATAGTCATCACCTTCCATTGTTTTTCTTGGAACTGAAGCCATGTTGCTCTTAAAGAAGCTGGCTGCATTCTGGGCTATTTGGTTAGGAAATTCAACAGGAAATGATAAGGGAAGGGAACAAGACTGGAGGTGAGGTAAATCTGGTAACATAATCAGCAAGCAAAAGAAAGGAAACTCATGAGTGAACGGAAATGTGAAACTATGTGTTTGCTGTAAAACATTTTTAAGCAGCAGATGGGGTAAAAGAAGGAAAAAATGCAATGTTTAAAAAAGAATGAGAAAAGTCTTGGTGAACAGACTACATCGAGAAGGACACTATCTTAAAGAGGATATGGAGACATACCCTGGACAGATGAGTTGCTACATTGGGTATACTGGGGCTACTATGTTGCATAATTGATAGCTACAAGATTGGCAGTCCAAGCAAAGATGAGAATTGAGTGAATAGAAGAGATCACTGGAAAGAAAAAGAAAAGCGCTCTCGCAGCTGGAAAGCCACAGAATTAGAGATCTCCAGTGCGGGAGATGGGAAAATAAGAGGCCTCCAACTTTGCTGCATTAGGTGAAAATAATCATATCAAAAGGTGCCCATTCATAATTATGTAATAACTCAAAATGACTGCAGACACAGCGAGGCTCTTCCCAAAAATGTAAAAAAAAAAAAACAAAAACAAAAAAACAAACCCTGATGTTAGACTATTCCCTGTACTCATACCACAAAACATGCACACAGCCATGCACTTACACTTAATGGATGTTGTCATTATTATGCCAACTCCATGCACTGGTTTGGCAAAGTCTCAGTAACCAAGGAATCTAACATCTTCAGTAGTTCAGGATCAGTCTGGGTTACAGCAGATTTTAAGTCTTTGTGAGCATCTCAAACTTTTGGGGACTAATATTTTAATGACAAATGCTGCTCATCTGTAAAACATTACAATATTTTATTGCACCTCAAATGCCAAAGTAATCACTTTGCTTGAGAATGAAAACATTTCACAAGTATAGAAAGTGTAGCACCTCTTGTCAAAAATTCTGTTTAAAATTTTTAGTGGTGTCATTTTTTTTCACCGATATGCAAAAATCTATTGAGTATGTTGGGCTGATTTTTATCATAGGCAAATGTCATTCTTTTTTCAAGAAGTGGTGAACAGGAAAGAGTTAAAAAACCTGAAAAGATCACTATATGGTAGGAATCATGGTATCCCATCTCACTATACCCTAAATTGTTACACCCAGTCTGACATTACAGCCATGAAAACAGGCTGTAAACTTCATTATGAGATGATGATTGGTATCTATCTCCCTTTATGCACTACACACATACTAGGATGCAACGTAACATGCCAGCATGATACAACACCATCACTAGGTAAATAAAGAAGAGACTGCTGAAAAGTCCTTCTGCTGTTTATGTGGGGGCATTCTCGAATCTGGCCTCATGCAAGTCGCAAAAATTAGGAAAGATCACAGATTTGGAATTAGTTTTTTACTAGATCCTTCACTTTGTTCAAGTTTACTGTTTGTATGCACCAGTTGGCTTACAGTTGCAAATGGAAATATTTGCTCCTGCCTTACAAAACACAGTATTACTTAAAAATGTTAAACTAAGGTATTTAAAAGTAATTTTCACCAAAGATCCAGACTGACAAACTTATCTCCAAATGCTTTTATTTTTCACAAACTTTTCCCTCAAAAGCAATGCTAAAAATGAAAGTTACCACTCTCCTCCCCTAAACAAAAAATGATGGTGTTTTCATTGAAAAAAGGACTAATTGCTGAAAGTGCACAAGAAAGAAAAAAAAAAAAAAGTACTGAAACATTGAGCAACCTCTCTCAGCTGGGCAGCAAATTGTCTCTTTGTGAGGCACAGCCTCAAAGGACTGTTCCTAGCTTCTGAATCTCTAGTGTGTTTTAGGTAGATTTTCCAAAGCCTGTAACAGTATTTTCTGATCAGAAAGCTATTTTATTTAAGTTAAAATTTTGAAATACTCTCAAAAACTGAAGATCCTTTTCATTATTCAATTCAAAGTCACTGCATTCTGTTTTGAAATGTCATTATGAGTTGTAAAACCAAGCCTACCAGCATGCAACTCAGTTGATTAGAGAGCAATAAAGACATTGAGATTAAAGTTCCCAAGTCAGAAAATGTATCTACCCATAACTACTTACTAACATAACGCTTGGAGCTTTTAGATGGCATTACAACACCATGCCAAGCAAAATGTGACCCCACTAAACATACTCCACATTTTCATCATTTCCCTCTCATGTTGCCACTCCATATACATTTTTCTTCTCTTTCCTTCCATCTCCACGTTTCCTTGCAAGTGCATATTCCCATGTCCCCCAATTTCTCACTCTCAAGTCTGACTCACTGGTTCCTATTATAAGTGTTAACAAAATATCCCTTAAATTACTCTGAGAGGACATTGCTCGTGCTATGGGATTTAATGCCCTCCTCTGCAAGCAGAAGTGGCAGCTTACCAATATGCTCCTCACTGTGCAACGTACAGATATCCAATGCCAGACTTTAAATTGCTCAACAGCAAGTTTTAAATCATCCTGCCGAGGAGTCTGTAGGGAGACATACCAGTCTTTCTGCAGAGGGAGATCAATGAGCTGTGGAGACATGCTGGCCAGGAATCTCCCTTTCATCTAGATATACACAGTGTGACACACCAGGTGCCAGCTTAACTGCTATTCTTACGGGAATGGGCAACTTTTACATTTGAGAGATGAGTGCATTTTTTTGAGTTTATAGATTATTTTTAATGTGTCAAAGATTTATCGTGGGAGTTAAAGGGTTGAATAAAGGCAGCCAAAAGAAATTCTCAAGCTTAGTGTGATGCAAGATATCAGGGACTTACAGAATTTTACCATCATGTTGATTCTGCTTATGAACTCTCCTCTGCTGGCATCCCTGACACAGTCAGTCTCTGTTCAGTGACATGCCTCTTCATAAAGGCAAGGGCCAGACTGAGCTTATGAGYGATATATACCTTATGTACACTCCTACAGGACACCTATATCTGTCCCTTTCTCTCTCTCTTCCCCCCTCCCCCTCTCCTGTCTAGAAATACAGCTTTCTTTCCCCTGTGTAGGTAAATCTTTGCAAGGTTGCAGAGGCCCTCTGGAACAGCAAACCATCTGAAGAAACGGACACACATCCACAGCTGGAGTGGACAAACGAGCGTCAGTACCCCACTTGTACCCAGAGAAAGGGAAGGTGGAACTGTGGCTCTGCAAACACATTTCTGCCTTGTTATTGATCTGTTCCTAGTAAGATCTGAACTGGCATTTAAGGCCTAATGATATTGATATTAACCTTTTACAGCAATGGAACTTTTCTTTAAAACATAAAAGTTCTTAAAGGACTGACTGCTTTTTGTTACTGTAATGAGCCAGGCTGTATTTCATGGCCATAAAGAAAAGATGAAGTTGTAGTCCTACAGATGGATCACTGCTGTCCACACCAATATGAGATTTTCTGATAAATAATTGTATTTTTAGCTACCAAGGATTTGCAAATTCCATATTTGATTGCCATACCCAGCAGTTGCTTAATTTTTTTTTTTATTTCTTTCTTTTTTTTTTTTTTTTTTTTTTTTTTTAAATTGATCAAAACTTTTCAAGACTTCCCTCTATAGGGTTATATTAGGTGTTGCCTCATGAGCTCTTTTATCTTTTCATTCCTAGGACAGGCTATCTTTTCCTGGTTCCTAGGAAAGCGGTAGGGTCTGGGCAGCAGTTCTGTAGGCCTTTGCTGGATGTCAAAAAAAATTAAAATACTTCTTGCTCTCACAGAAGTGCTAGACCGGAATAGTGCACTTAACATTGAATATCTCTACCTCAGAAATATAAAGAAACTGGGATGGGGATGAAATAAAGACACAGATTAATGAGAAAAGAATTAATATATTTGTAAGTCAGTTTGTATGAGACACTTGTTCTCACTACAGGAGAAAAAAAGGCATTTGAAGATTGGTGGTGTGATCCCCTAAGAGTTTTCCTAAGAAGGTGAGACTTTTGCTTAGCTGTCACTGCAGCTGTGCATTACCTGACATATGTATTCAGAGAGCAACATGCATCTCAGGGTATGCAGCAACTGAAATACACGTATAGATAATGAGGATGCTGAACAGGAAACTTGCAAGGTTCAAAAATCATATTCTTTTTTTCAAACAACTTTCAAAATGTATTAGGGAAAATATGTCAGCTCTTCTTGGCTTTCTTGCTGATTGCATGTAAAGTGCAAGCTATACTGACAGATACCTTTCAAGAGTTTTCAAAGTACTAATGCAAAGCATAGACTACCAGTAACACATTAAATATATAATGAAAGAACAATGATAACAAAAACATTTAAGAAAAAAACATGGCCCATTAAGTTTGGTTGTGGTTTTCCTTTTTTTTTTTTTAAGTTGCTTAATAAGAAAGAAGTTATATTACTTCTAAAATTTTCACTTAAAAGGATACATCTTTAGGATAGACATAGCATCAGAAATTTCAACATCCACAAAATATTTTTGAGAAGTTTATAAATAACCCAGATAAAAATTTCTATTGGAATGCTCCAGTTAGCCTTGACTGCAGTGTGACCACAAAAACATAGTACTGTTCAGAAAACCTTTTGGCAGACCTATGCTTTCACTGTAATTCAGGTGCATTTTTCCTTTTATTGCTACTGTATTTAACAGTTTATCATGCATAATTTTCTCTACAGCTGGTATTTTCCAATGCTGCTTTATTTCAAGTGAGAGAACTGAGTGAAAGCAGTAGAAAACTTCAGAAAAATTAATTTGTTTTTAAGCTTGCAACATTTTTTTTTTTTTTTTTTTCCCCCCCCTCATCATCTTCTGAGGAAATATAAAGTCTGACACTTCAATGTTTATCTTTTGCATATAAGTGCCTGGCAAACCAACATACAAGTTGAAACGCCAAGTGAAAAGTGTTTAAAATAAGAACTGGCTGGCTGCTTTCTTCAAAACATACACTTTTAATCTATCGGTAACAAAAAGTAGTACCACCTTAGGAAATACCATCTATGAAAAGCCTTTGGGTAAATTATTGTAAAACAGTGTGACTCATATTTGCAGAGACTAAATAAGGAACAGCCTCTATTAACAGTCCATATGGAAAGTGGGATATAAAATATTCTAGAAACATTGCCCACAGCATAGAAGTTTGTTAAACTAAACACTAAAGTGGAGGGAGAAGATGCAAAAAACCCCAAAACCAACCAGGGGGTGAGAAAGAAAGATGATCAAACTAAAAAAGAAAAGGGAATAAAGTTATACTTTTTATAAATAATTATAATAATTAAAGTATGCTTCATGAGGGAGCAACCTGGTAAATAATTCAAAGGTGGCATAACGCAATACTTTAAAAAAGAAAAGTCTCACTGTATCTGTCACTTGATTTTGCTGCCACCAAAAAACTACAGAAAGTTACTTTGACCATTAATATTCTAGCCTGCTCTTCAACTTTAGCAGCAGAAAAACTTTCAAGAACATCAACTAAAGAGGAAAATTCATTTTTTGAAACAATAGTTTTTATTTTGGTGGCAATAGGCAGATTTCAGATTTCTGTCACCTATGGATCTGTCGATCTAGGCTGAGATTTTGAAAACCATGATGCTGTACATTCTTACACCTTTGGGCAACGCTTATATTTCCATCAAGATTTTTCTCCTTTGGCTTCTCAATACCAAGACACCTTCACATCACAGCATCTTGTCTTTCACTAAGAAAAGTGGAAATGTAAAATCAAGAAGAAAAGCCTAAAGGACAACTTCAGATATCAGGTTGAACTATGATCGAAGGCAAAATATTTTCCGTCTAAAGGCTTTGATAAGACAGTTGTTTTACCAAAGAAGATGCTTCATTTTCAGGAAGATAATTTGTCTTACTTGGAAAATTTTTACTCTTACTACCAATTTGGCCAAAATACTTTAATTCCTAAAAGACAATGAAGAGAGCTTGACTTTGCCAGACCTGAAACAGGACAGTGCCAAACTTTTCTGAGAGGTAGGCACAAACCAAGACATCAAAGGTTTCCAAAGTCTAAACCCTGCCTCAGCTGAACAAACAAAATCTATAGAGAGGAAGATTTAAACTTGATGAGACAAGTAAAAATTAAAATTCAAAACAAAAATCTACCTGTGATTTTCAGGATGGATCATTTTCAGTCTTAATCTCAGTGACTTCCTGGACTAAAGTTACACAGTCCTGTCTGTGCCCCTGGGAAAGTCTCCTTCATCCCATGAGCTCCAAGTCTGGGTTTGGGTCTCTCTGCTGTTCTTCCTAGGGATCTCCCAGTTTCCTTTCCCACTGCAGGCCCTTTCTCACTGTCCTTTCTCTTGCTTGTCACATCCTGCACCTAGAGCCATTTTGTAGGTTATACATGTTCAGCTCCTTTCAGGCTAAAAACACCCTTGCCCTAGAAGGGACCAGCTGGCAGCCACTTTTTTTCTCTGCTGCTTCAACACATCCTCTTAGCATACACATACATTGAACTGAAAGAGAATTAAATGATTGTATCGCAATCCCATTCTTCTCTTAAGTTTTAGATGTATAAGAAAATAGGAGGAAGAGGTTTTGCGCTTATTTAGTTAACATCTTTTAAAGAAAAATATTTTGCAGCAAGAACCCTCTGGAGGATTTTTGTTTGTTTGTTTTTAGAAAAATAGCCTAGTATTTTGGAAATGAAAGGACGTTTTTCTTAAATCCTGTTCTATAAAAAATACAAGATTAAATTAACCTGTATTAAGTTGGCAGCTAAATCCCTGCATAGGAAACCAAAGATAGTATTTAACTGTCAACTCAATTCCAAAGAGATATACTTAATTACATAAAATGAAGTCAGACAGTCAGTAAAAGGAAATAGATCCCTGGAGAGCTGCTGTACTGTGCTAACATTTGCACCACACTCTTGCAATAGGAGCAGAATCCAGTTTTCTTAACTGTGAGACTGCTCGTTCCAAAATGTATCCACTTACACTAMACATATATGGTATACACAACATTGATCATATAGGTGCCTAAGGAAAGTTTTCAATAACTTCCTAAATCAGTAATCTGATGTCTGTGACAATTACACAGGGTGAATACTCTTGAAAAAGAGGCCTGTTCTTGTCAATTTACCTAAAAATGGACTGATATCAATCATTTAATGAACATAAAGCTTCAAYCCTCTTAATGTTAAGGCTTAGAAGTAGCTTCGTTATCTGTAGACCGAGGTCACTCAAGTTGCTAACAGATGTAGGATTATATAACAGTGTTTACAGTTTTCATGTTTGTATTTGTTTAATTTGTTTTATACAGCATTTATTACTTTTCAAACAACTGATTAATTCTTGGCATAATTTTTATAAACAAAGGGTGACCACAATGCAATATCTGCATGCAGATGAAAGCAAACTTCATAGCTCTTCTAATACATGGATCAGACAGTATGGCTAATTTTTCAAAACTACTGTCTCATTTCCTTATGCCATATATACAACACGTGCTTATGTCCATCGGCTGTGATTTGCAATATGATTCAGTCTGAGTCTTTTCTTAATACAGGGTCAATTGACTTTTTCCTTCTGTCTTCCTGCTTCCCTGCCTTTTTCCCAACTTCATTGGACAAATATTTACAATATGTCATGTCTTGATGTCTTGACTTGTTTTCACTAAATACGCTAATGGCAAATCTTTAATCAACTTTCAGACCTGAAACAAGTCTCCCATTCCTTGGATTCATAGTGGCATAGTAGTTACATGCTTTGCCAAAAATGTTATTCAGGTAATGGACCCAAAAAACTCTAGCACAAATTGATATTAATGTCCCATTCAAAAATTATGATGATTTGGGTGGGGGGTGGGGGGAGGGAATCTTTTGGAAGAAAGACAGGCACAAAAAAAAAAAAGAAAAAAGACTGAGAAAACTCCAAAAGGTATTCAATAGGTTGTGTGCTAATGAAGTGAGGCTGACTGGTTTCTGTGCGATTGCTCCCAATAACATTCTCTGAGAAAAGCCTTTGAACAAACAAACAAATGTACCTTTCTTGAAGAATAAGTTTGTTTTCTTTCTTCCAGAAGTCTTTGAAGTCAGAACTGAATTCATGCCAAATACTGAAGAAAGAATGTGGGGACACCTCTTTCTCTCCCATTTTTGGTTTCATACAGAAATAGGCTGCAGTTTCCAAAAAGCTGTCAAAGAAAGCAAAAATGGCAAATGTTTCAGTACCCACTGATGCAATTTTTTTTTTTTTTTGTTACTTAACACTGACATAGTATTTAATTATTCTTGGTGTAAGATCTAAAATAAAAGAATATAAAACCGTAACAGTTCTGAGCTCTTCGTATACAGATAGATACACAATAGAAGATGATTCTTCAGCAAAGCTGGGATCTGGCATTTATCATAGGTTCTGTTTTTGACCAAAGTATTTTCCATTTTAAAAGCTAAAATGAATGCACTGTCCACAGCCCTGCAAATCCAGACATCCACACCTGCCCATATAGTGTTTTTCTGTTGTGTTCAAAGCTGTTTTCAAAATACAAAGTCAAAGCCTATGAAGGACTGTAAACCAAGTTCTTCGAGTTCTGTTAGATCTATACTACGACACAATAGGGTAGATAGCTTAGGTTGAAGCCTACGCAGAAATGTTAAAACTCAAACCTGCTGTGTACTAAACAAGAAATGACCCAACAGAAAACTGGGCCAGAAGCAACTGTGCTAGAAAACAGGTGCCCATCATGACTCTACCAGCACGATCCGACAACCCCTTCTGAGCACAGCAAAAGTAAAGTAGCATATTAAACACAAAAGCTACACCTCAAGTAAGAACTGCTGCTGGAAGGCAAAGGTTGTATTTCCAGCACTGAGTGAGGACTGTGACTGCAATTAAGTTTAACAAATTGAATTGCTTCTATTTTATTTAAAATTTAAAAATATGTAGGAATGTTATAGGAAGCTATGGAAGAATTCTTTCAAAAATTATTTGCTTGATTAACTATTATTCCATTTTATTTTTTGACTTAATGTTTTATATATACTGGAGCTTTTAAGAACATTTTTCTCATTTGAAGCTCAACACAGAAGCCTCTGGAGAATTGGTTATTTTATGAAAAATTCTATGGAAAGCTGTCTCTTGAAATATAATTGTAGATGCTTTGCTCACTGATCTATTACTACTCATCGACTCTATGATAATTTTCTATGAAACACACATCACAGTTTTAATCACTTCAATTATGGGAAAAAAGGCAATTCCAGTTAAATGGATGGAAATGTCATTTTAGTCACAGAAGTTGTGTCTTCATTCATGGACTATTGTAACTGGAGATAGAGTGCTTTGATAGTTGTTATAATTTAAAGTATYTAATGGTGACAATAACATACAAAGATTCAACCATTCAGAAGGGTCAAACTCACAAAGTCTCTATGAAACTGTTTGTCCTAGTTCTCAAAACTCAATACTCCAGTTGTTTTCCCCAACATGAAAAATAAATGTCTACATAAATTATCCTATTTCTGAATAAAAAAGCCTACAGCTCAAAAATTTAACGTCAGTTTACCGATCAAATTCCACACACTTTTTCTCTTATTTGTAATTCATTTTTCCATCTGCTGAAGCAAAATGAAGCTGTTGAGCAACAAAGATGCAGCACAGAAAAATATAAAAGACAAAAACATCCTCACTTTTTAACTCATTGTGTTGATACTCAAATGCCACCTTACCTGAGTGTACCATTTCTTCAGCTCTCTCAGTTAGCCTACCATGGCACTCTGTTCTGTAAGTCAGCACTTGGTAAATAAATAGAATGTCTTTTTTGTGGCTGGGTTTTGTTGTGTTTTTTCAAATGATTTATAGATGAGTGATACTACTGATTAAACTAAAATATTCCATTTTGCTTACCTATTTACATTTTTCCCACAGTTTTATACTGGGGAAAATATTTATCATCTATCTTGTGGTCCCACAGAATCACTCAAAAAGAATATCCCTGACATTCATCAGTCAGCTGCACTATATTTTAAACTTTTTGCCTACTTTCACATATTTTCAACTTTTTGCAAGACTGCAAACATATTAGGGAGATCTTTTGGTTTTCCTCCCAGCCCCTTCCCACTGACTGACAGCTCTGGAGCTGGCTAGTGGGGAAGTCATATAAAAGGCTCATTTGATTTTTCAGAATGAACTGGCAGCATTTTTGAAGGAACATGAGGAATACAGGATGAGAGAAATCTGGAGGCATCAGCTGAGTCAATGGTTTATTTTTAAGGAAGCTCTTTGAATGAAGGCAATTAATGATTTACAGAACATAGAAAGATCAGAAGTTCAAATTAAGAAGCCTTGTTCTGAGAAATGTGTCTTCAAACCATTCTGCAAATGACAATAATGTGAAAAGAATTTGACAGCGAATGGCCATCCTAAGCAATGCTTTTAAATTTGAGGTAAGGAGCTAGAATTCCCTCACAGGAAAACATCCCAAGAAACAGGAAGCCAAGATGAAACGAAATTCATACTGTACAGGATAACGCTCCAAAAAAATTGATAAACAGCGCTAACATTTATTGGAGACACMAAGGCTTCCATTACTCTTCAATTATTCCAAATATCATCTGGGAGCAGAAGGAGATAGCCAATGTTTTTTTCTCTCTGGTGACTGAAAATCTCCTTGAGGACCACTTGTATAACCAGTACAACCTTACACATGCATACAGATGTGTCTAACAGCTATAACTTAATTTCTAGGTTTATAGAGAGAAGAGAAATGCTCAGCCAGGTTGCTTGCCTCCCTGGCAGTTACTTTGGGAGGTAAGGAAAATAAGCTGTTCGTGAAATGTGAAACAGCAGCAGTGTAGCAGGTTGTCACTGTTAATACGTCACACCTTTCTAATGCCCGGTAACGGCAAACAAGACATCAGCTGCAACATAGTAAGACTTCAGGGCACAAATCTCCATGAATCAAATATTTTTTCTATATATGCAGATCAAACAGTCAAGACAGTTACTATATTTTTTCCAACCAGAGAGGTCTACTCTTATTTAGCAGTTAAATCTCTTAGAGTACATTTAGAAGACATATGGAAACCTGCTTGCTATACATTTGATGCTGTCATTTTTGTAGTACAAGACAAAGTGGCATAATTCACACACGAAAGACAAAGCAAATAAAGTGAATTCAAATGCATCAAATAATAAAACATGCACAGCAATAAATCCTTTATATTACCATGCTCTTTAAATATCTGATTTGGAAAAGTTTACATATATCAAACTAGACATATCTCAAAGCTAATTCCAGGATGGGACACGCATTTTAAATACAAAGAGAAATTTGGATGACATCGCCATAACCCCAAGACTAGATATCATCCTTTCAGACTTCAGCCAGGCAGCAAATACCTTTTCTCTGGTGCTTTTCAGTGGGGCAGCCCATTCAAATTTTCCTGTCGATCCTTCAGCAGATTTTGAAACAAAACATCTGCAAATACCATTGATACTGTTCCTGACTGTATGTGCAGGCACACAGACATTTTGAATCAAATAAGGGGCTAGAGTTCAGAAGGCTTTTGTTCCTATACCCAAATTAATTTCTGCATCRTACAACCTTAGGAAACTCATCTGACCTCTCTGGATTACATTTTACCTATCTGCAACGTGAAACGTTTATTACAAAACAGGTATTGCAAAGCTTGTTTAGTGTCCATTTCTCAAGTGAAAAGGTTCTTACTTTTCCATACTCTTAGCTAGTGTCTTAAAAGAAAAGAATGTGCATTAGAGAAGAGAGAGCAGTCATGGAAGAGGGAAGGAAGGGCATGCAAGTTATTTTCAGGGATTAAAAGAGGTAAAGGAGGTCACTGGCTTTGCTTCAAACAGCCTGACTTTTCAAGCATGATTAAAAATAAGGCAGTGATGTTCACACCACTGTCTTATCTTGACATGGCAAAAGTCAGAATTCTTTAACCAGATTTCAGACTGGGTTTCATATCCTTCATGCTGGCCCTGAAGGAGAATTAAATAACATTAAATCTCTCAAAACAATGGAAGAGTTGCTCATCCCTGACAAGTAAGGAAGGAAATAAGATCAAGAAAGATGGTTAGTTCCTTTTCTCCTTTTCTGGTCTTCTAATTTCCTTGGTCCAAGTGTTTGTGTAATTCAGAAAAATCACTGCAGACTGAGATGACTGAACTCACTGCTTACTGAAAGGTGGAAATTTGATGAATGAATCACTGGACTTTTCTGTGTGCTCCCTTGTGTACAACTATGAGACTGTGTAAATGATTTTTCTATTTGGAGGGAAGGAAGGACTGGATGCATTAACAGGCAAACCAAATTTAATCATATGAGAAAGGAAAGAAGGCATTCACATTGCAAATGGCTCATTGACAGCATTTCTAGCTAGTAGATCTGATCCATTAGGAATATTTTAAGAGCAGCTATGGATTATTCAGGTTTTTTCCATTCCATTGTGAAGCCAGTTAGCAAGCAGTTGCAGACAATGATTCAGATTCGAGTCTGGTGTGTGCAATGCATTGGCCAGTTTATAAATACGTACAACGTATGTTTGTACACATGCACGTATATATATGTGAATGTATGCAGTAGGTCAAGCAAAAAGAGAGGGAGAGGAGACAGAAAAAGCAATAAGGAGACAAATCAACAATACTAAGCAATGGACAGCAGTAGTTTTATCTCAGCATCATTTGATCAGGCTTCCGTGGCCAAACAAATAGCAAAGTAACCATCGGTACAGACATGCCCTGGCTGACCTTTCTGAGAAATGGTGAACACACACACAAACACACACGCATCTGGTTTCCTCATACAGCAAACTAAATCACCTGCAAGAGTAAAGATTTGTTTCAATGTGGATTTAAAAGCAGAAAAAATGTTTCTACGATTCTGCAGGAGAGATTCTATACTGTTTAACAGATTACGTATTTTGGTTGAAGTTCAAACCTGGATATTCTTGACTACTTGGGTTTGGCTTTATAAACTGTTAAGCATCATTTATGTACATTTGAGATTAAGAACAGGTAGTCTTAGTGGTGGTACTGTGTTAGTTTTGTGAAGCAGTTGTGTTTCAGAAACAGTTCTGAGTCAGGCAGGAGCTCCTAAGGCACGTTTTAGTTTGATTTAAGTCACAAGTAAAATCTAGAACTAAGCATAGTCTACCAAAAATAAAGAAGGTAGAAAAGGGGACAAAAGACTGTATGTGCCTCTTACTACTTTAAATCTGACATGAGTTATATTTAAAGCCAAACTAAGTCGGTAGGCATATAAGCCTGTTCAGAGTGTTGACCCTGAATTGATGACTACATAGGGAAGATGAGTACAGTATATAGGTAACAGTACTTGCTTCCTGGAAAAGCTAATCATATGAATTGTCATATTAATTCTTGTTTTGTTTTATAAAGAGGAGAAGGCTTTGTACGTATTTTCTTTGTGTTTTCAACATCTGAAAGCATTAGTGAGAGTTAGTCTTAAGACAGAATACCAAGCAGTTCAAAGTCACACAAAATTATATAAAATAAAACAGAACCAGCATCCTGGTTATTGAGATAGCACAAGGCTGTGAGGAAACTTAATATGCACAACATCCTAAGAAGCCTCTCATTTTCTACTGACATATTTTGTTGAGGGTCCTCTCTGCACTATAACTTTACAACACTCTCTTCACCTTTTTTTTTTTTTTTTTTTTAAAGTATCATTGCCTCTCCTCAGTGCTGTCCCTTGTCCTGCATAATTAGAAGTGAGAAAATACAAAAATAAACATAGGTTCATTCAAAATACCTAGTACTTAAATGTTGGTGAGAAATTTCTTGGGGTCTTCCCCCCCTCCTTTTTTTTGTTTTTAAGGAACAAAAGTATCTTTCTTATATTAAAAAGAAAGTTGAGATAATATGCCAGCTTAAGTCAGCTGCCAGAATCATTAATCTCTTCTTTCATTTGCCAATTCATATTGTGTAACTATGGATTTTGTAATATTGTTCCTTAGAAAACAAAGGTCTCAAGAGATTTTTCCTTTCCTCTAAAAAAAAAACCTGCCAAACATTTGCAATGTTTTGAATCCTAAGTCATCTCCCTCATCTCTAGTCCCTTGCCTCCTATAAATTCATATTAAACAGAAAAGTGTTTTATTGCTCCAACTAGACAAAAATTAACAGCTTCAACAAAAACAATATTCCTCTACCTTTGAGGTACCATTTTTTCTCCACAGCAAAAGCCCAACAAAAAGCATCCAATGTGAAGAACAGGAAATTATGTTTAGACAGGCCAGTCTGACTTGTTCATGAGAATTTTGATCCCACCCACCCTCTCCCCCCCAATACTAGCAATGCTTTACAGCTTTAATATTCATCAACAGTGATCAATATTACCAGTTGTACACATTGATTAGTAACACAGATGCACAACTTAAATATTTTATACTTTATGCCATACACTGAAGGCAGCAGACCTAGTAACAGAAGCAGAGCATATATTGTGACACAGATTGTTAATTTCAATAGGTATTACGAATATAAACTTGCACTTAAATATTTTAGGAAAACTGAAATTTTTAGAGGACTGATGAACTCATGGAGTTAGCAATGAATAAAACCTTCACATATCAGATTGCCATTTCAACCTCAGTTCAAACTGTTATTCCAGGCCCTTATATTTACATCATTCAATGGGTGGGTATTTCTTTAGTCCTGTCTTTCAGGAACAAAGTCCCTCATAACAGGGGTAGCAAAGTAGCAAAATAATATGGCCATAACTAATTTAAACTATAATTTTGTTGGAAGATGAATTTGAGCACTGAGATTTTCACAATCTGTTTATTTTAGAAATTAATTTTATCAGGTCCAGATTAAGGTATATCAGTTGGGCATGATGAACAAATGTGCCAAATTACTTCTTGTTGCTTATATCTTCTGGAAACATTAAGTTATCAGGGATCACAGTTAACACTACATCTTAAAAGTATTCTTCAAGATTTTCCTTCTCTGGTTATATTATTTATTTTTTCTTCCTATTTTTATTCTCATTTTTCTCTGAAACACTAGGCTACAACCTGGTCTCTCTATATGTTTGTTTTTGTTTTGTTTGGCGTTTTTTTGCATTGCTCTGATGTAAGCAAATGCTTTGCTGATGTAACAATGCCATCTTTTATCCGAGGTGGCATAGGATTAGGTGCTAAATTATGACACAAGCAGGATGGAGCTACCTTGGCAGACAGAACTTTTCTGATGACAAAAAAATACAGTGTTTAAAAACCCATTCTGCACAGACTGAGTCAGCCTCCAGCCATTTGAAAATCAAAAGTCAGGAAATGTAGGTTAGAGGTATTTTTGCTAYCTTCACTATATCACGTACAAAGTATTTGTCAGCCACAGCTCACCCAGTAATTGGGGTTTACGTGAACCCAAATATTCAAAGGTTATGTCTCTGTTCAAGATTATTATTCAGATTAAAATATGAATTGAGAAAATATACTAGAAACAGAGCTAACCTTGGGTTCTTTTTTGTCTCTGACAATTGTATTCTAACAGGCCACTCAGAGAAAAAAAGCAAACATTTTTTAGCATGACTCTTCTAATGCATTTTTAATTTGCATGTGTTTTCTCCTGTCATTTTAAAATGACAGTTTTAAACAGGTTCAAACTTTCTCTCAAAAACTTGGCTTGAGGTATTTACAGTTCCCTAGATGCATTGGTGTTAGCTGCAATCCACCGTAATCTGCATACTTAGCATGAATGTGTAGGTTCTCTTTCTCAGAGTTTAATGCTTTTAATTTTATGTTAGTGTGGATATCATGCCCATGCATGCCAGCTAAGCTGTTATGTAGACACATGGATAGGTCTGTGCTAAACTGGGTGTATACAATATGAGCATGTGTAAAACAATGTCATGCAATTGTGTGCACTGGAAAGTCAGGCCCAGTAACATATCCAAGAGAAAACTATTTTTCTCTCTTAAAAAGACTAACGTATGAGCTTCAAACGTACTAAATAACCCTGGGCCAGTTGAACTTGAAGAAATAATAAAGTGCCAGTAGACACAGAATACAGTGGTAGAATGAATTTCAACAGCAGTGATCTGACACACAAACTGCTAGCCTCAGTGCTGTAAGAAACAATTAAATGCCTCATGTTAAAGCCCAACTTATCTCCAGATGTTTCTATTAACATACCTAATCTTCACTGTCTAGTGCAATAGAAGCCTTCTTAGCAATCATTATTAAAGAGATTATAATTACACATGGAGGTAGTGTAACCACTGTGTACTAAATATTGTGTTAAAAGTTTTATTATGTTTTTTCAATTTATTGATGTCAACCTCAGCCTTGTAATCTGCCTGCTCTCGTGGTATGGCTCACTTTTATAACTGAAATTCATGCAGGGTCAAGGTCAGAGTTATCTAAGAGAATAAGAAGTAATTTGCCTTAAACCTAGAGCAGATTATTTGGATATCTAGACAGAAACCACAAGATGCTGTACCAGATTTCATGTACATATAATATTAACCCATGCTTTAAGAATATAATCCATCATAGATTAAATTTTATACATGTGCATTTACAAAAACACACTCTAAAAATAACAAGTGACATGAATCTACGGGTCTGATTGGGAGTATTTTCATGTGCTCTTTCTATTTTGGTGCTCAAGTCAAACAGTTTTCAGTTTCTATTCTTTGAAAATTAGAGAATAAAAATGCTCTGAAATACTTGGGTATTATAGAAACTCCTAGCATTTTAAATGTTTTGTGATGCAGTTTCATCTTAACACTTCGTGGTTGCTCTGAAGAGCATTCTTACTTAATTCAATGTACAAGAGCTCTCTCCTTAACATGCATGAACACAGGATTCCCTAATATCATCAAAAGCCAGCACAACTATGAATGGAAGAAATCCAGGCTTTGGAGGAGACAGAAATATTCATGGGGACTTTCATATTCTTAGAGTCAATTACAACAAAATCCCATGAAAGTAAATTGAAAGATTTCAAAATTTGGGTTGATGAAGTGTCAGATTGAAAAGGTCTTTACATGCATTGTTCAAATGTTAGTCATTTATGATTGAACTCCTGACTTATCCCAATACATTCTCTCAATAGTAGTGACAGTATCTTTGTTTAGATGAGTAGAGAAAAATGGCTAGCATTTTCTGTAAGGATCAAGTTTAAATGAAAAGGTGGCAGCCATTGGAGTTGATGGAAAGATTGTAATAAATAACCATAACGCTCTGGATATGGGAATCATTGATATTCACACATCCAAGCAAAGCTAAATAAACCATGCTCCTTCGGCTTAAGAACACTCTCTGATGTCTGGAGGAGCTGTTCCCATCCCTTCCAAGGATTACACAAAGGCTTCATGGTGTTTCTGGTCTGGAGTGACCATTGCCCTAGTTGTTTCCTTTGGGGGTGGAGAAGGAACTTTTACCTCCTCAACAGACTGATTAAGGTAGAACCATCTTTCAGGCAGCAGTTGAGAAAAGAAGCAGGTGCAAGTTATGCCATGAGAAGCATTCATTTAAGACACAGTGCAGAAGGGATCTGGCTCACTAAAGCTGTTTCTGAATCTAGCTTGTTAAGCAAGACAAGAAACAAGGCAACAAGGCCAAGGAACAAACTGAGGAAGAGTAAAGAGGCAACACTTTTTTTCCTAGTCACTTAATCTCCATATATGAGAAGCACAGTGGGGTTTCAGCAGTAGGCTGAGGCAAGCCCTATACTGTGGAGGGGTTGATGGCAGCCTTCCATCAGCTGGAAATTATTACAGAAGGAATGACTTATAATGTACAAGTTATTACTGGATAGTTCCCAGATGACTTAATGCAATTGTGACCTAATTAAACCACATCTCTGACATTCTGCTCTTCTATTTGCATATACATGACAACAGCAATATAGTACAATAATCCTTAAAGTAAATCTTAAAATACAGCAAGGAATTTTATTCCAACAACTGTAGCAGCAAATCAACATAAGAAAGTAAAACCAGAAGTGTTATCCACATTTAAGTCACAGTCAATGCAAATGCAAACACTATACTATGAAGGTCTTAAGAAACAATCAAACTAAACAGCTCAGGTAGACAATATAATGAAAGAAAAAGCCTACTGAACATAATCAGAAGCTGATGCACAATGGCGAGGCACTGGAGCTAATCACATACACGCACACACAAGTATTTTACTTCAGCTGTAACAGTTCAAGAGGAATATCTTGAATTTTTGAGGACTACTCAGTGAAACCACCTGCTGGACATAAACTGGAGGTCAAAACAATGTGCCCCATTTAAAGATTTTAATTTCTGTATTTCTTTCATTAATTTTATTAGCTACGTGTTTCTTCTCTTAGTTTTTTTTAATCCTAATTTAATGCTATAGCATTAGTTTTGGGTATGACCAGACCCCAGTTATTTTAACTATATTGTTCTCAGGGTGCTACTTAGCTGTATTGTTATCAATGCTACTTAGCTGTGTAACTGTATTTGCACCTTAAACTAATATCCTTTATCTTTTACTGTAAGATCTAAGAATAGGTCCGCTACATAAACTGTAGAATAAATTGCCTAAAGATGAGTTTACATTGCAGAATATTAGATCTCTGACTTGTACCCCAGTCTGTTAAAAGTTATACTACCATTTGTTCATACTAGCACTGAATGCCATTAAATGCAAACTAATTTAAAAACAATAAAATATTTTTTTTTTTTTTTTAAGCAAGCAGCCCAACATCTTTCAAAGAAAAGATAATGCTTTTACAGACAAAGGTCAATCGTGCAAATGGTTAAGGACTTGCAGTCATTTGGCAAATATTTTCAGAAAAGGACAAAGACTTCATCTTTCAGGGAAAGATCAATTACCCATATTTAAGAAAAGACTTTCTGACATAACTAAACTGCTGGCTAAGTTTCCATTACTGCATATTTACAGGCCCTGATATTTTGTCAGAGACAGGATACTAAACTAGAATGATCCAATCTGTTTAACAGTCTGTAAGCTTCTTCTATACACATTTCCTTTGCTCACCAAGTATTTACTTTTTGCTGATGCAACTAATGTATACCTACAGTCTGAAATGTATTACCACGAGCAATTCAAGTCTGCATGCTGGGAGCCACACAGCAAGAAGAGACCTAACAGTAAAGGAACCAACAAAGGATGAATGGCCAAAGAGTAGTGAAAGATGGAGCCCAACAGCATATTCTTGCCTTTCGGTTAAAAGTGTTGCACTGTTTTTTTTTTAAACTACATACCGATCTCCATTCTGAGCTTTTCACCACTTTATTTCAATCATTAACTCAATTTTCACTTTAACTTTACAGTTCACTTTTGGAAACAATCCAAACCATTGTGTGGAGGGTAGCAAGGCAGGAGGAACATTCACTGTTTTAAAGGATTACCAGACTTAGGTGCTATATTTCTAGGTGTTGCTTTTCAGCAGTGCCATTGTACCATACTGTCTGCTATTTCTCTAAGTGTCATCAACTTGTCAGCTCATAAGCAGGTGTAAAGCTTTGTTCCTCCCCAGGTCTCATGTTCAGTGAAGCCAATGGAAGTCTGCGAAGAGTGTTGTGTCAGGAGCACTTTTTTTGCAGGGAATTTAAAGGTAAACATTTCTCTTCAAAATTAATGTCATTTGTTGCTGCAGCARAGAAAACAACAATGCATTGCTAAATGGATTATTGAAAGTCCTGAAAACAGAAGAGGTGCCGGGGAGGCTGCGCTCAGGAAGCACTTAAAAGCCTAAAAATCACTGGAATGTGCAAGTAATGGGAGCAACTTATAAAATAAACCAAATAAAAATATCCTGACACAGGAAGATGAGTGTTCCTTACCCAGACACACGCATCCTTAATTCCCCAGTTGATACTTATGTCAGAAGGCAGGAAGTCCTCTGTTTCACTTTTTATAAAACAAATATATATTCTCATAATGCATTGAGATTTACTAAAGAACAGATTAAATTCTCAGATTTGTTAAAATCAGTGATGTACACAAAGCCACGATAGTGAACAGCATTTCTGTCTATCCAGCCCTCATTAGGTATCACGGCAGGAAAAACGGGTGAACAGTTTCACCCCAAATCAAGCCACCGTTATATGGGATTGTTGTCTTAGTGACCTATGTTATCACTTCAAGCAGGATTATACTATCTGAAATATTAGAAATAAAAGGATCTGTAGTGTTCTTAACAGATTCTCAGCATGTATTGCCTCTTAAATGAGTGCAGTATGGGTAAACACAAACTGAGCAATTTTCAGTGTTACTGCACTGAATTTAGAATCCTATGCTTCATTGTTTGACTGAGAGATAGCAGGAAGAATTGAAGATCGTCTGACTGTGTCTCAGGTCTAAAACAAACATCTCCAGTTCAATTTGTGAATGATTCCCAAGGTGTTATTCCAAGAAGAAATGAATCATTGCAAGTAGAGGGGAAGAAAAAGAAAAAGATCATCTTAACTATTTCAGCAGACGAGACATCAGTGTTGCAGTCTGGATTTATTTTCTTCTAAAAAAAGACCCTAATCTGGAAGCCTTCCAAGGAGATCAGAACTCAATACTGGGTAGGGTATTATAAGAAAGTAATAAAGCTACGTGCTATTCCTTCATAGCTATTCAGCTGAATAGAGGTAGTGAGGCAGAGAATTAGGACCTTCAGCTTCACTGAATGCTGTTTATGGTAATTCTAGTCAGGTTGTTTAGCTGTTGCTTCTTCAGGAATGAAGTTCAAGAAGAGGAGTAACTAGCTTTTTTCTGATCATAAGCCAGCAAGATTACATTGCTGCTGTTGCTATTGCCTTTTATCCTTGCACGGTAAACAAGACATCAGCTATCATATTACTTTTGACAATAATTTTGATGCAATCTTGGTTCCTACTTGCTGTGGATACTGTGATCAAACTCTATCTCTAAACACACCTGGAAACAATAGTGCTTCTAATTTTTTCTCCATGCTTAAAGACAATCACACCTTGAAAGATTAGAGATATTTAAAGATAAGTAAATGAAAACACAGAAAACGGAGAATGTATTTGTTGCTTGGTAGAAAGTGTGCTGTATCTCCCAATTTTCAAATATGCTAAATTTTAACTATAAAGTTGTTTAAATGTTATATAACAGCTTTGTGAATTGAGCATATAGCTATGCATCTTAGGACAGAAGACATAATAAAAAAAAAAAAAAAAAAAAAAAAAAAAAAAAAGCACCAAATTGTGGACTCCTAAAATATAGAAGCATCTCTCTCCCTCCTCCTCCTCCTCTCCCTCTCCTGTTTTACTCCTTTCCCCTCCCCCCAAAACAGTGGTTTTTACTTTAACTTGTCAAGTATTTCACAGTTTCTCAAGTATTTAGCAATGAGAATCTAACTGGAAAGTGCCAGGTTCTTTTTTATTACACTTTATCAATATTGTTAAGGGAATGATGTAATTGTTTGGGGTTTGGTGAAGACATTCCATGTCACTTCAGTGTTAATACCAGGCTGGAGCCTTCCTTGTCTGCCTGCGTAAGCTAGATAAACACAGACCTGTGTGCTTTCTTCTCATCTCAGGATACTTACTCAGAGAGATCTTGGAACATATGCCTATTGCGAGCTAAACATTTCACTTTTCATTTTATCCATGTGCCAGAAATCCATTCCTTGGATAAACACTTTACATACTGACACTCTTAAAGTCACTAAACACGATAAATAAAGAGAGAATACATCATTTCAAAACCGATTAAACATTTTCTCACTTGTGACAAATGAACAGCTATACACTGTATGGAGTCCCTGGAGCAGACATTCCATTTTCTTTGTCTTTATTTTGTGTGGAAGATTAACTTTCCATCTCAGCTCATTTATTGCACAATTGCTGCATTTTCCCCAAATCATTATTCATTTTAGAATCATTTTTGTTGTTATTGCTGCAAGAGCTTTTCTTTTAGACTTTCGTATTTTTATGGAGATAACAGCTTTAATATTTTGTACCCTAACTTAAAAAAAAANAAAAAAAAAAAAAAAAAAAAAAAAAAGTAGTTTTTACTGAAAGCTAAAGAAATGCTTTCGTGGGGTAGCCCTGAACTTAAACATGGGCTGAAGTTATCCACTTCAAAAAGGAAAATCCAAGCACATTAATCACATTAAGTTTGCTCCATCTAATCCATCCTTTTCCTTGCACTACTTGCTTGTCTAGTCATCTTATGCATTGCTGTTCTACCTATGATTAGCCAAATGTAACTAATCTTTTATTTAGCTTTTTAAGCTCTCATCTTCTTTTTCACCCACCCCCCACCAAAAAAGATCCCAAACATTTTATTTCTAAGCCCAATTAAAGATCTTAGTGAAATAAATACACATAATACTAAAACTATACCATGAAGCTGTCTTCAGTATTTTAACAAACACCACTAATCTGATTAAGAATTTCAGTGCGAAGGTAGAAGAAAGAAAATGTAGCCTAGATAATAATAAAAAATAATTTTGGCCTAACGTTGTCCTAGCATAATTCCTAATGTGTTCCACAAAATGTTTTGCCTGTGATGTTGTCCTTGCTAGATATTCACAGTAAAGAGGAACAATGAAGCTGAATTTTCTTCTTTGACAAACCACTATGTAAAAGGAGCTGCTGCACTCAACATAGGGGTAGAAGAAAGAATTAGGACAAGTCTGAAGGAGCAGACCAAGCTCAATGAGAACCCAGGGAGCAGTTTGCTTTCTTTCCCCATATTGTGGATGCTAGATATACCAATAGGAAGTTTTTGATATGATGGTTCCAGTGCAGTCAGGGAAAAAAAAAAAATAAGAATGGGGAGTGAATTAGACACCAGAAGACAGTGACAAGTCACAAGATTTCTGAACAGATTGCAGATCCCCCTTGTCCTTAGACGTCTGTCAGCTTTGGACACGTAGTCTAGTCTGTTTTCCACAGGAAAAGCATTTTCCTTAAAAGAGCAGTCAGAGATCACAAAAATCTCTTCTCCTAACAGCAGTTTCTTCTCTCAAAGTTTTATTGGGAAGGAGATTTTTAAGGATAAGAATTATGTAACTCAGCAGTTAAACAAACCTAAGAAATGTCAGGAATGCCTTTCATATACTCAAGCAAGAGGTATGATACTAAGCCAAAGCAATACTCCCCCTTTGTTCCATTTTTTCCATCATGATCCCGCATCACTGATGTACCACTCAAGGAACTACAATCTCCTTACAAGTAAGAAGGGAGCTTCTTGTGGCAGAAGAACATCCACTCTCCCCTTGGCTTCCTTTTCAGGTACTATCTTTAGTGCATGGCCCAAGGGAATAGAGAGAAAATGTGGTGCTGTACCAGGAAAGATGTCAACTGCACTGTGGCATTACAGCAGATAGCAAATTTGGGCTTTGGGGCCATAGAATGGCTAACAAACCATAGTAAAAACTAGAACCTTTTATAGCGGTATATTTTACTGGAATCCTATTGAGAGTCTTCCCAGCTCTGGGAATATATAATGAATATATTCATTAGCATATATTCAGTGGCAGTTGTAGCTAGTACAAAAAGAAGATGCTATTTTTAGTGAAAGAAAAACAAATGCAGACTGTCAGTTTCACTAAATCTGGACTATAAATGGTGTGTGTCATATTTTGGTCTTTTGCTGGGACAGATAAAAATCTGTCCCATTTAAACACTGCTTCTGGAGAACTTCTGGAGAACACTGCCAAACAATCAGAAGAAACCACAAACTGTGCAATGCAGTGAAATTCCCTATTTTGAAAACTCTCTCAACTGCACACATCTGTAGTGAAATGTAATGGGTATTTTGCTTTTTGCCACAAACAACTATTTGAAGCTCTATTAACAATTCTACAAAGGAAGTCACATTTAATTATACATATGATTCGTATATTAAAAAACAGATTTCCATTCTTTATTTTAAAGTAAACATCTTATAAGCACAGGAAATGGTACCTAATGAATAATAGTTGTCTGGGGAATGCTACGTGTCTGTCAAACCACTGTGATTCTGGTGTAGTTTTCTCTCAGTCCAAATGGTATATTTTGAATTTATTTTTACATAAGGTGAAGACAGGAGTCACGTGCAGTATTTCTCTAAAGGTAGGCTGTGTGCCTATATTCCTTCATTTTTTTTTCCTGATTGTCAAACTAAAATTGGCAATAAATAAATATCACTCAGTTTTCTGAGTGCATTTCTTTCACTATTCAAAAATACAATAATGCTGGCTATCAATTCAGCAAATTCTACCAAAACATATTTTTCAAATAAAAGATTTACTGCATTGTTCTTTCTTACCTTTTATGTGCTTCTGTCAGTGACTTCTCTTCATTTTCTTGGTCTATTTTAGCTGTAAAAATACAATCAAAGAATTAGCTACAAGGTGAAAGACAAAGATGTTGTTTCAGGATAATGTTAATTGTAAATACGTCATGTATAAAATGTATAGAAGCCACCGGAGGATATACTCATGTACATAAATTCTGAAAGAAAAACACAAAAAAAACCCCAAATCCCCACAAAACTACATGAATTTTAATATCCCTTTAAAAAAACCAAAACCCACAACCACAAAGAAAACTCAAAGCAAGTTTTGAAAATTAAGAAAAAAATCTTGCAGTACTATAAACAACAACCAAGTCATGAATGTGACTTAAAAACAGATCTTAAAGAATGATTCTGAAAACTTAACAAATATGGGAACTGGTCTACCAAGAGGAGGAAAAGCTGAGTGAAGTGCAAGAAGGATTCAGCCTTATAGCTTTTCTAAAAGTTGCTTGATAATTACAAATAAAAGCTCTCTTCCCTCTCCCTGCACACACCATCTCCCTGTACACAGATCAGTTAATGAAGTACTAGAGCCATAGCGGGCCCATATTGAAAACATGACTGGTTTTCTATGAAGAAAATTATGATTTGGTGATCATGTGAAGGAAATTGAAAATACGAAACTGTCACTGCCACACTTTGGTGAAAAAGTGATCTATTTTCCACATGTTTTCTCATATTTTATTTTGTACCCATTTCACTTAACTTAGATGGGTATTCCGATAACACAAAACCTACAAGAACATGCGTATTAACTTAGGCATCACCAATGTGCAAAGTGATAGTACAAACTGCTCTGTACATGTGTGCTCAGGTGAGCTTTATACTTATATAGCCATTCAGGTTAAATGATCTTAAATCCCATTTAAGATCTGCACACTTTAGCCAAAAACGTTTTAGTTTGGAACTTGATTCCCCTTTTCAGTCTGCTGGACTACTGGCCTGCTAATTTGCAAGGAGAATTTTAGGATTCCCAAGAGTCAGTGGGTTTTGGGACATGAAGATGCTCTGAACTGTCCTGGAAACAAATGTCAATAGTATAGAATTCATATAGAAATCTAAAAGAGAAGAATAAACCTTTAAGCTATTTTTCATTCCACTTTCCCTACATAGCTCTACAATAATAATTCATTAAAATTATTTTTCTACATTGTAGACACACCACCTTTGAAAAAGGAAATCCTGATTTTAAATTTGGCAAAAATGAGAAATGCAATGGAATTATTAGGGAACAAAGATAACCACTATTTTTCTGTTACAATGTTTCAATCAACAACACTTTACAAACATACACTAACACTAAAATAGACATGTGAAATCTGTAGCAAAGATACACAAATGGAGTCTCCCTATTCTTTCCCCTGTCAGAACAAGGATCAGAGCTATGTCTGATGCTGCAAATGCTTTTTATTAGTAGTAACGTAGTCTGCTTAGTAGGGTGAGCAGTGCTTGGATGTTTGCAGCAGCAAACATTGTATTTAGTAATCATTACTTGAAGACTCGGGCTACATCATTGTCTTGCTGAAAGTGAAAAAAATCGCAGCAAACCACAGAAAACTTGAGGGAGAGCTGGGTAAATGTTCTCAAGGAAATTCAAGAGTACGTGAAGACTGCCTGATTACAGGTTTCAATACTGACTTGAAACTCGGCCCAGATTCTTCAAAAGGTTTGTGAGGGCTCACAACACTTTTGAGTGAACTTGGGCCCAGTGTTGAGTGAATCTGGGCTGGCTTAGAGTTTTTCTTGAAAGCCTTGCCTTGATTTGGATATGAAACCAGGTGAAACCTGGCAGCTTTGACAGAATTTCATTAATATTTTTTTTCGCTTCATACTTCAATCCTGAAAGTCAAGGTATGACTTGTAAAACCATATGGTGCAAGAGAGAAGAAACTGCACACAATCTCCCTGGATGAAGGGAGATCCAATATCTAATTCTGCATTAACATTTTCACTAAGTATCTGCGGATACAACTTTTAAAATAAATAATTCTATTACTGAAAAATGTAATTTGAACTCCTCTCAGTTAAACAATGCTTGGAAATGGAGGCTAGCATGTTCCAGCCTAGGACAGTCTTTTAGAAAATACATCATATTTGTAAGATATAACTCTTTTTATAATTTCCAGGATTGACGGGATATAACATCATCTGAGCTATCCAGTTTTCAATTTTTTCTTCATTATTTCAACTGTTCTGCACATGCTTACAAACAATTATTTACCCACCAACAATGGAGCAAATATTCCACATTTTACTTTTTGAAAGAGTGCAAGTACAACATGTTATACTAGGCTTATCAAAGCATGTCAGGATGTGCCCATTCTGGAGCAAGTTTTGTTTCAATTAAAAAGGAATGTTACTATGGTCCAGAGAGGAAGAAAAAAAAAAATATACTTCAGGTATCTGTACTTTTAATCATTTCATAGAGAATGGATATTACACAATGAAAAGAATCTTGAAAATCCCTGAATGATGCAGGTGCATGTAATAGCTTTTTTAAAAAAGTAGTAAGTATGTATGCATAAAGCAGCTACTATACCCACAGAGAGAGATTTCATCCTGCATCAGATCACCTCTTGGCATTAAACAGAGTCTTGCAAGGAAAGAATTTTCTCTAAAAGAGAATTCCCTTATAGTCCGTTCCAAATATGTGATGACACTTCTAAACCTTTTGCATGTTATCAAAAGGATATTATTCAAGTGTAAATCCGACTTGCAATCCATTTGCTTTCTCATTTTTCTAGACATAAAAAGTTAAAGAACAGTATGAAAACAATTCTGCTTCCACAAGATGACAGGTGGCACCAGTGAAAGAGAAGAAAATATGGTACATACACTCAGGGATCTGTCCCTATCCAAAGAAAATATTCAGATGGCTGCTTTTGCACTAGTATACAGTAAACATCTGAAAGCTGCAGACAACGGCTAGTCAAAGGCATGCACTGAGATTTAACCAGCAAGGGAAGAAAACCTCCTGTTATCAAAACCACAAAATCTTACTATCACCTGGGTACAATGGAATAACTATTAGATGTTGAAGCAGCTGGAGATTCCTATAACTTCTGGAACTGGCCACTAATATGATCACCTGATATTAGTGGTTATTGGTATTTTTCTCTGTACTAATCGCCCCATTGGTAAACTGCTTTCAACTCATTTTTACTGCTTAAGTAGGAGAGGAAAAAGAATTCAGAGTTATGACAGATTCAGTTGAAGTGTCCCACAGTGCATTAGACTTTACCATTTCATTTAATATAATGCATCTTTACTGTCACTTCTTCCTCCAAAGCAGTTCATCACAACTGTAAAGAGAGTGCCTGAAAGGCACCAGTTTGGCATTCTTCCTTCCTGGCAGCCTACATCAATTAAGTGCTAAGTACCAGCTGCAAGGTGTCCACCTCAGGAGAGCAGTCCTGGAAGAAAAGTGTACTTCCTTTTACAAAAGAGAACTCCTCCAACAGGTGAAGTAAAAAGGAAAAAATCCCTACCTGCTCCACAGTGATCCTACTATGGCAATGGCTGATATAGGAAAATTGGTCATTTCCAGGGATACCATGGCAGCTGAGCACATCTGAGTGCTCTGTTCTGCCACTAAAATTTCTCTCTATCTCTATCCTCAAGAAGCAAGATTACTTTAGAAAGTCGTATTGATTTTCTTTGAAAAACATTAAAAGAAGTCCTGTAGTCATCCAGTAGCCATATCTGCTTTCATATTTATTCAGAATCCACCAGCTGACCATAGCAGTAACTGCTTGCAGGCTCTTCTGACAGATGTAGGAGTTCCCGGCTCTTGGGTCAGTTATCTTTCCCAAATGACAATATTCCATATTTTATTGACTCGTCATCTTTTCTCCAACTCCCTGCTAAGAGTAGTTTTCTTGATCCTTGACACTAACTTACTAAACCACCTCCAAATACACTGTTCCAAATATATTAAAGACTATATCATACCAGGAAATACCAGCTGCTATATTTCATGCAATGCATCAGTAAGCAGAGGTAAAACTTAGTTTTATATCTCTGCCTGCATACACTCAATATATTGTAGGGCTTTATATGCAGCTCTCATAATCCTGAAGGCATATGTATTCTGTAAAGTCTACTTAAAAGGATATAGTTGAAAAATTGAAAAACATTGTCATATCAAAAAAAGAACATTTTCAAGTGAAAGTGACCTCTCATGGAGCAAAGCTGCCTTATCTACTATTTACAACATATACTGAATTAGTTATCTTTTCACTTTTTCTTTCGAAAGCATCTTTAATGCCTTTTTGTTGGATGATGTTCCACTGTTTGCCTGCTTTTTCCATTAAGATGCTTTTGGATTATTTAAAGATGGTCTCACTTTAGAGCAAGGTCTATACTTCCTAAATACTTCATATATTTGGTCAAAATTCAAGTACATTCCTTCCTCCCTACGTCATTCCTTACCAAGCATGAGGACTGTACTATATCCAAGACTCTTCAATCAATTCTTTTAACTAGAGGGTATATGTATTTCTTCAAAATTTACTCACATCAGATGTTCTAATTTCTATCTTATCACTTTTTGTACTTGCTTAAATTTACTGCTTGATGTTTTATAATTGGGGCGTAAAACTTGATTTCAAGCAATTCAAAATGAGCTTTCCAACAAGGCCTCACAAACGAAGTCTAATTAACTTAATTCACAAAAGCTCTGTCGTTATCAGCATATACCCACATTCCAGAATGATACATGCCATTGTTCCATGTGTTTGCTCTTCCAATTCTTTTAGATTAGAGTCCTGCAAAGATTACATACAAACTTCTGCAAAGGCACATATATGAATAGCCATACTAAAGTGACCTATGCATTTATGAAAATCTGAAGCATCTCACAAAATTGAATGTGAGAAGTATACAAAGGCATTCTAGAAAATAATGGTCTTTAGCAGAACAGTGTAATTCACTTTTCTGTAAATAGCCTTTTTTTTTTTTTTTAACTCTTTAAGAAGCCTAGAAGATTAAATTAAATGAAGAATGGTTCAAAGGTAAGGACATAAAAGCCATTTTTTGACCACAAATTGTCCCCTCTGACCTCAACGGCAAGTGACATTTTGGACCTATTATGCTAAAAATCTCTGCAGGAATCAAGCCACTCCGTGAACTAAGAACATTGCCAAGTATCTTCTTATTTTCAGTCCAAGTTTCTATATTCGTCTCCTCCAAATTCAACCATTATACCTTCTGCATTAAATCTGATTTTTAGAAAAGTTATTTACATGAATATATCTATTTTCTGTATGTACAGACTATTTTCTGTATGGACAGATATTGCATATAACATCTGTTGCCTCTATTATCAGTTGTTGCAATTTCTTGTTTGAAAGTGTGACACTTCACTCTTTGTCGTCTCTTCCAGAGGATTTAAAAATCTTAAGAAATATTTGACCTAAGACTAACTGGGAGGTCAAAGACTTAGAAAAACTGTTTTAAACTGGGACTATTCTGCCCCTGTGCTATATACATATTGTTGAAAAGCAGGGGAATTTTCAGAAATCCTTTTTACTGAAAAAAAGAAAACTATTTCTAACACTTTTACAAACCCTTACTGCAGATTTACCAGGATCTTTAAAGAGGACATATTTTTTTCCACAGTGGTGCTGAGCAAATAGTGCTGGGACCTTGAAAATATACCAAAAATCTCCTCTGCAGAGCCACAAACTCCAAAAAAAATCCCAACAAAACAAAACTAAAAACAAAATTGAGGGATAGACTTTCTTAAAAAGTGTATGGAACGTCAGGCAGTTCATCTGTCACTGCTGACCCAGCTCCACTAACATCTGAGGACCTGAGGTGCCTGACAGAGGCCATGAGGATACCTTCTGTATCTCATGCATGTGACTAGGACAGAAAGAAAGTGAAGATAGAGAGAGAAAATACGAAAATACTGGATGAACCACCACCACAAGCAAGGGCATGTAGTTACACTGGTATTATTAGGGTCTAAGGTTCAAGTTTACAAGACCTCTGCCAGAGCTCCTAAGAGAATTCCATTCTCCGTGGTAGTACATGTACTTTTAAATGCCCTCAGAAAACACCAAAATAATACTTACAGCTATTTTATTTGGCAATCAACATACTATTCAACACTGTGTTTTGAAATACCTTGAAATACCAAAGCAGAATAGCAAAGACACCAGGATTAGTAGAAAACTCTTGAGAAAAACCTCTTTCTTCCCCCCTTTGGACTTCTGAATACGTTTCACCTAGATTTTTGTATTTTGTTGTTGTTTGTTCTCTTTGTATGTTTTATTTAATGAGACTAATGTGGTTGGGGACATGAGTGGCACTGGGAAGAACTAAGTAGCCATTTTAGATGGAAACTATCGAAAAGGAACTGGGTTTTGGGGAAGACTGTAAAAAAAAGTTAGATGATCATTAATTTTGAAATGATGACAGGGGCTTGTGCTTAGTGGCTTTGTAAAAAAAAAAAAAGGCATTAAAACTTAAGCTTAAAATTGAATATGCAATAATACTAGGAATTTCATGAGAAAAATAGACTCAAAGCTAACAGTTAATAAGAATTATCAGTGTCCTTTATGTGCAAATGTACTAGACAAGCATAGTCACAAAAAAAGTTGACCCTTTGGTTCCGATTCAGAAATTACTCCGAGTAGACCTTGTAGGTCTAAATTCATAGACCTTGTAGGTCTACTCAAACAGCATTCAAATGAGCCCCATTCAAAAAGCCCTCTCAGAGTTTTTGTTCCACCAGAACATTTTGTTGTTRGTTTGTGGTATGATCTTGACCCAGTGATTACTGTCTGTAGTCACCGTCTGGCCCCAAACCCTATTGCAATTTAAGTTATTTCTGCTGAACCAGTTTCAAAGGGCTATGAATAAGAAGATGCACGAAACTGCCATCCCTTCTGATCTCCTGATCTCTCTTAAGGGAATATCACATCTTCTCAGGTAATTGAATACAGGAATGCATTTGAGTAATCTCAGATGGAAGGCAACAAGAATCCTTTCATCTGCTTGTCTATGTCCTAAATCTTTTTGCCTTTTTCCTCTCTTTTTATTTAAAGTGTTAACTAGTATTTGTTTATAATTAGCTATGAATGTGCTTTCCAGTAACTTTCAAGTGGAGCCAGGTTTTTTTTTGTGGTTTTTTGTTGTTTTTTTTTTTTTTTTTTGTTTTTTTTTTTTTTTTTTTTTTTTTTTTTTTTTTTTTTTTTTTTTTTTTTTTTTTTTTTTTTTTTTGACAGATACAATGCCTTTTCAATGAGTCATTAGAGCTACATTGCTACAGTTTTGAGAATTTCTATTTACACTGAACAAAAATCCAAGTACATTTGGATGGTTTATTATTGGGTACATTCATGCTAAGAACGYTTTGCAGGAGAAGAAAGCAGGATTTCTTCTGGGAATCCTTCTGTATTTCCTGTGAGAAATTCACAGAAAGTTGTGAGCATGAAGAATACCCACTCCCTCTCCCCTATTTTCTAAGATTTTCATACATACATGAAAAAGATCATTGAAATACTTCATTCAGACCCCAATTTCTTGAAGATAACTGGGGATAGAGCATCTAATATGCTGGTCATTTTCCTAATTATGTTGTTCCAGTTTTTTTGACACCTATGATAAGTTAAACATATAAACATTTATATTGATTCCAACCAATTGCACTTCACAATGACTTCACACTCTCACACAACAGGAACAACTCAAATTATGTGCTAGCCCCATAGATTGTGACCAAGATCTATGGAACCACAGCTTAAACTCTCAGTGAATATGTGAGCACTGAAAGCTGATCTTTGTTGAAAGTTAAAAAAAATTTAAACTTAACAACAACAGCTTCTATAAAAGACGACTGACTTTTCAAATTAATAACTATATTAATTAATAATAACAACAAAAAAACCTCAGCACAAGTCCTATCTATCCCTCATACATGTTGTGTTTCGAGATGTGAACCTCTCTCCACATTTTGCTATTTGTGTCCTCTTTTAATCCATCTCAGGTAGCAGTCTGGTAAGAAGAGAGGTTATATGCCACCCTTTGAAAGATGACATCTGCTGTCAGCTGAATGGAGGGAGAAGTGGGACACAGATCCAACACTTAAAAAAAAAAAAAAAAAATCACTCCATCATACTTAGTTATGTGCATTCAGCAACTACTCACTATAATGTTGTCATATCTCACGTTCCCAGAAGTAAAATATATTGTATTTCATGTGCAGCTTTGAGCTCCTCACCCTATGTTCCTTGCTACTGATTCTAAAATCCTACACTGCTCAAAAGTCTCAGTCAGATAGGCACTACACAGACATGCAGTTAGCTAGCGTACTGAGGACTAAATATATGTTAAATGATACAGTAAAGATACTGCAAGAGATTTCAGGCCTGATTTAAAAGGAAGGCTGTTCAGCTGTGAGCCTGGACTCTGCAGTGCTTAAGAACGCATCATGCCATAGTGATTAGGGCTAGTGAAGGAGCTAAGTACTCTTCCTTAAGCTTTAATGTCTTCCTCTTATTTTTCCTTCTCCATCCCAAGAACTATGTGGTAAAATCAATGTTATTTGAACATATTTTGGATTTTACTGGAGAAGAGATTTAAAATGTGAATTAATTCCTCCCCCCCAACTATCCACAAGGTTTTTGGTAATTTCAGTAATCTGCTCTATTTATTCAGAATATTTTGGGGTAGATGACTTGTATCATGCTATTGTGACATTCATGCATTGATCTGTTCCCAAGTGATGCCAAAATACCTTTTTTACTCTACCACACCTGTGCTGTCTGCAATCATTGTATTGATGCCTACAAAAACGATTAAATGCAGTCCTGTGCCAACAGCACAAACAGCTGCCAGCCCCAGTCTAAAGGTTTGGCCTTTCATGGACTTTGAGGCAAGGTGAGGCTAATCAGTGAAGCCTGTTTAGTGCTGCAAATACAACACAATCTGAATTGGGATTATTATGTAATAATGCACACCAATGGAGGTGCTGAATCTGAGGTAGGGACAAGTTTACACAATACTGACGTTAAACTACTTATTAGCATTTAGATGTCAGTGTGAGATTAAAAAAATACTTTCAGCACTCAAAGAACAAGTTTTAAAAGCTCTTTCAATAATCCAACAAAAAGAATACTAACATAAAAATGTAAACATTCATGGAATTATATTGCTTAAGTGTGAATTCCTGCATCTTTTGTTCTAGTGACTTTATGTTGCTCACTCTTCATATCCCTCCAACATTTTCTTCTAAAATGAAAAAAAAATTGTTTTTTTTTAATCTTAGCAATGAGTATATTTTGATAATAATAATATTTAAAGTGAATGTCTCCACATAAATCTACCAATATCCAACCCCTTAATGTTCTGTGCATTTTTTTAAAAAAGAAAACCAAAAACATTTATTCGTATATATTCCTAATGGTGTTTTAGTAATATTTTCTCAAATTATTTTTAGAAAAAATATGAAGTAGTGCTATGTTCTCCCTTATATTAATCAAATTATAAAAGCAACATTTAAAGAAAATGGAATCTGCAAAATCAATCATTCTGGGTTAGAAAATGCCAGAATTAAGATTACCCTAGCAGCATTCATTTCGCAATCATCTACAGTACTTCTGGAGCCAGGAACTGAACCCAGCCATCCAAGATTCAGTCTGATGCTTTAGTCTTATTCACAATCCATCATTTGATGATGCACAACCTTTTGCTGCTTGACCTAAAAGAACAAGTCACGGCCAACTATCTGGTTGCAGCTACAGCGATAAATACAACACACTTTTTGATTTATACATTCATTTACTAACAGTGTGGAAACTGGATTCCTGAATGCTCTTCCTGGCAAAAGAGGAAGATGGTTACAGACAGTTCACCCAAGAGGACAATTTTAGCATCTTTATTTTGCAAGATCACGAGGATGTGGCTAGAATTTGGGACTGGAGAAGAGTCTGTATTCTTCAGTCCAGCAGAATGAAACCTGGGGCTGGCATTCACTAACAAGAGCAGAACTGCAGAATTTTGCAAAATAAAACTAGAAGGAACCAAAGGCTGAATGGTTACCTTGTACTCCCAAAYTTACAATTATACTGGAATTATTCCCAATGTTTTTAGATGAACTAGCTAAACATCAGAAAATTATGTTTTTACTTCTTCTACAAACAATGCATTCTAGTGCTTAAATTTCCTACACCATTATGCTTTTTCTAAAGTCTAAAACTAATTATATTGGTTTGGCTTCTGAATATGATATCGCATGAGTTGCGCAGATTTGAAGCCTGCGACATTTGCACAATTTATAGAATCTCAGTGGAAAAGCTGTGATTCCAACATATTGCCTCTTCCCCGTTCCCAAACCAGACTTACTTTTCCAAGGGAGTGATGGTTGCTGCCTCCTATCATAAGTTTCCTGCCTTATCAGGCTGACAAGAATGCACAGCCTAGCTGGAGTCCCAACAGCAAACACCCAAAGATTGCTTTTCACTGCAAAGTTAACCACAGTTAATACCTGGGGACTGAGACTCATTTGTGGCTCATGCACATACAATTCTTTCAACATGAGCTGGCTATCCTATCAAGCAGGAACAAGGTTAAAGGATTACTATCTGCTGATGAAATTCCTCTACAAATTGCATGATGATTAGTGCCCTCAGTATTTCCCTACTGTCCAGTGTGTCAGACACATTTCCCCCAGGAAAAGAAGTGATTTCTGAAGCTTTCTAAACTGGTGGATGTGATCTCTGATGTTTTTGTGTCCCTATCTATCCACAACTACATACAGAACAAAGGAGACAAGGTTCCCAAACAGTGTTTTCCTTTGCAATCTCTCTTATTCAAATTGTGATAACTTGTGGGGAGTAACTCAAGGGCAGAAAATTTCAGTGAATATATACCCTATATAGGGGAGATGCAAACAGTACTTTTTAAATTCCTACAGTTTGGTCTGAATAACTTTTCATTGGAAAAGGACCGTTGTTCTACTAAATTTCACCATTATATTTTATATTACTCAAATATTGGAAACCCTTAAGGAAATTGTTAGAAATATGTAACAAACAAAACAATATGATTTTTAAAAGTCTTGTATTTTCTGACAATTTTTCTTCAATCTCCTTTTTTGAAGTAGCTCTTTTTTTTTCTTTTCTTTTTTCCTTTTCCCTTTTTAAACCCCGTGGCTGTGGAGAATTTCAGGAAAAAATTATTAAAATTTGTGAAAACAAAAGAACCACATTATATACTTTGTGACTGATGATTTGCAGCATGTGGACCCAAAAAGAGGACAGAAAACATGGGAGAACAGAGAGGATTGCCTTGGAGGTTTTGAGGCACACAGACCAGAAATCAAATGCGCGGGATAAAGCATACTTGCAAATATCCACTAAGCCAGCTAGAGAGGATAGGACAGGTAGTTTGATCTTCTGTTAAGTAGAATGATCATTTTAAGACTGACCCTGAAGCCCATCAGAAAAAGGACTTGGCATGTTTTCACTAATTTGCATATTTTAATGAATATGCTGATTATTTAGCCTACTGACTAGGCTGGCAAGGCAAATGCCAAACAGCCTCAATCGTATATACCACTAGCATTTTCATCTAAAACGTTACAACTCTGAACACATTCTTGCCTCTTCCCCTTCTTTATCTTTTGAATGAAATAATCTTTACAAGTAAGCTAGTAATATACAACCTTTTTTTGTCTCTCATGGATCTAATAAAAGTGTTAACATTAAAAAAAAGATTTTTTATTAATACATCAATAGTAACAATCAGCTAGACTAGTTACAGTAACTTAATTCAAAGTTATATAACTGTGCCAGACAGTAACTATTCTTATAAAGCAGTGCCTTTCTAACCCCTTGCCAAGGATATTTAATTTGATGTCCAAGTTTTCTTGCCTATGGGAAAACCATTTTCCATTTTAGCTGCTAGCAACAAGTATAAGTGAATATGCTGTAAATAACTAGCTACTTTGAACTTTTGGGTCCCATTATGCACACAAGTTATCTACTTTGAAACGGCATCATATAAACATGCCAAATTATTCAACCCTATGAAAAATGCTTTTCATCTGAATTATAAGTTAAAACTTTTTCTGACTTTAGAGAAACTGGAACTTGAAAAGATAAAAACTTAAAGCTTGATTTTTCTTTGCCCAGAGCATATGTTATATAAACACAAATCCCCAAAAGGTGCCAAGAATTGTCCCTCTGTTTTTCTAAATGATCATGTGTGCAGTCTAGCTGAAAAGACTCATCGATTATGTCTACATAAACAACAAAAGCCCTTAGAAAAAATATCTAGATCAAAAGCCTGTCAAACACTGAACAGGAAAGAGAAATCCTGCTTTAAACATGGCCTCTTTCAAGTCTGAATTCAATCCCATGAAGTAAAAACAAAGGATTTCATAATGAAAGGTATTTAAAATTACTTTATTTTTGGAACTTAACCAGGGATTCTTTTTTCCTATATGTTAACCTTTGTCTTTCTTACATTGGGATTGCAAATTCTGCAAAATGTGCCTTACAGTTTTAAATAAATGTAGAAATGGTTTAGTCACAGTCCACTGTTGTTCACAATACGCATTTCCAATTATTTTCATTAAAATGCGAGAATGATATTTTTACTGATATTATGGGTTTCTCCTTTTGTCAACCACCCAACAATATCCACTGTTAACATGGGAACACAGCAAAGTTCTTAATGGATGAGATGCATTTCTTTTTTTTTTTYTTCCYCCTCTTTTCYCTTACTTTTCTAAAATACAGACACATAATCAACAAAGGAAATCGCATATCCTTGCAAAAACAGAACAGATTACTGTATAGCTTATATATAATTATGCTCTGGAAGTCATAGTCAGAAATCATAAAGTAAGCTAAAGTATAGAGTCAGATACTTCTAAAAGTATGGTTTCTAAAAGAAGTGAAAGAAATTTAACAGATATACGTCTGATGAAATATAATCCTCGTGTTTGATTTCCTACTATGTTATTAAGGTTAATATGCAAACATATGGCATGATTTACAGTATACCATTAGTGATCTCTTTCAGACCAACTTGTGATTTGATTGTCCCCTATCTATATATAAAAATAATAATAAAACTAATCTAAAACACTTGCTACATGTTTAATCATGCCACTAATGTAACATTTATATGTCATGTACATAATCAGAATCCAGTTTTAAAGCAGTTCATACCTACTATTGCTGGAGACAACATCCTGTTTGCCAGTTTGGCTAACAGACATTTGTCTTAGAAAATATCAGTTCACATTTGATGGTTCAAAATGGTCATTTTGCTCAATTTATTCACTGTAATTTAGAGTCCTATAGCATGGATCAGTATATACTAGAACATATGTACTCCATTTCTTATAATGTTCGGATAGATGGTCATCTTGGATGTTCTAACCAAGACGACATAAATGCATATCTGACTGGCCTCTCAAACATAATGCACATTCAGTTAATAATGATTTCTATATATGATAGCTCATTAACACAGCTCTAGGCTAACAAATTACTGGCAGCTCCATTGAATCAGCACTAGAAACTGACTTTTCACATAACTTACCTGTTCAGGAGATAACAGGTCTGTCTTCTATTATAAAATGCAATATCAAAGCAGAAGGAGCAGCAAAGTGGTCAAGAAAGTTAAAATTACATTGATGTACTCACCAGGCCATTGTCACCCTGATGCATTGAATTCTAACTTGTATTAAAAAGTGAATTGGTCAATACAGAGTATATTCTTTCAGAGTAGTATTTCAAGAGATGTTCTGATATACAGCTAGTCAAAAATTAAAGTTATCCATACCTCCTATAGTCTTGCAAAAGAAGGGTCTAGTAAAGCATTGAAAGCATAGTCTATTCACTTTTAAAGTGTTTTCCTTCTAGCACTCAGGATGCCAGTTCATCATGGATATTTCTAGTATATTTTCTCTTGCAGTGTTTTTCACTAATCACTTCCAAGTATTTCATATGGATTTGCCTTATATCTGGAAAACTTTTAACTACTTTTGCTATGCTTACTCTATGTTTTTGGCACATACAAAAGAATTATCTCTTTGGAAAGAAGTTAATGAAACAGATCCAGCTTCAATAATTTTTCAAGGAACAAAGGTTGTAAAATTGTTTTCTACTGGAATGTTGAACTTATCAGAAGATCACGCACTCAAGCCAATAGCATTTGTCTTTGCTGTCATGCAAAAGAGAGTGAGTCACCTACAGTACAACAGAATCATTTTGCAAATCTTTTAGAACTGTGTGGCATCTGATTAAACTAATCCACATCTTTCTATGATGCCAAAATAAACAGTCCCTTTCCCACAATGTATAAACATTGTTCCCATAACTTTCCTTTGAAATGTCATGAAAAGGTTAAGTGACGTTTCATTATTTACCTTGACTAATGAATTGCTCCATGCTGTCTTTGAAAGGCTGGAGGTGCTCTTCTAGTGATAGCTGATAAACTTTTGCTGCTTCTGTCTCACACGCTGAAATTGAAGTAACAGATTAGTTTAGGGTGACACATCAAAATATGGATCTGCATACTGTAATAAAAGACACACTTAAATTAATGCATAGCCAGTGAAACTGCTGGAATATGTGCCTCAAACACACTTCAAGTACAAACACTATGATAATATATTCAGGAACAGTTATGTTCCTGGTCAAATATTTTTGACCAAAATATACAGATAACTTGTGGCCAGTGTGTAAGTTTAAATGAGTGGTAGCAAAAATTAAAAAAAGTATTCAATTGTTTTGAAGGAGAAAGACAAATTTAAGGGCCTGAAACGTATGGGAACAAAATCACAAACTCAGATCCCAGGCCATGTAGATATATGGATATACCCCAGGTGACAGTGCCTGAATGAACACAAAGTTCAGATGCAAAACCTGCACCAAATAGTAGGAAGCACCTTAATTTAGTGAGTAAAGCCAGATGAGGGCTTGATACCTGATAAAAACCACAGACGTAGTGAAGTGCCTTGCATTGTTCAAAAGTAATAGTGCAAAATGATTAAAGTGAAAGATTGTAAGAGTATAGTTATCATGGCTTGAACTCTATGAAAGACCTTGGAGAAGGACAGCTTGGTTCTTATTGCACTAGAGACCAGGACAGAGAAGCTGGAGCCTGAAGGAGCCCTGACACAGATTATTCATTGGTGAGGTGGTACCACCATGCTTCCACCAGCTATCCAAGCTAATTTAGTTTGGGGCAACAGAAGACTTGACACTGCTACTTCAGGAGAATGTTAAGCTCTGATTTCTATTATAGGGGAAATCTCTTTAGGCTGTGATAAGTTCCCATCATTCAACAGAAATGAATCCTGCTTGATTCTGCCTCAAAATTTCCAGTAAAAGTGCGTACTTTAAAAACAAACAAACAAACAAAAAACCCCAAAAAACACAAAAAAACAACAACAAAAAACAAAAAACCACACACAACAAAAATGTATTTTCCTTGTTTACTCTCCAGGGTTTCTTTCAGCAAAACAAGATTATCACTATGTCTTTAAATACAGAAGACCGGTTAGACATTTAAAAAAAGATTTTGAAGCAGCAGAATGTACTAAGATAATTATCTCCTTTAAATATAAATGATGTCTAGAATTGCGTCAATCCAAGTATCTACAGATGAGAATTGTAGTCTGCTTGTGAAGACTGGAAACAACAGGTAGTAGCCTTACATGTATCACCATTATATGCTCTAAAAATGTGGTTCTGTAATATTTGAAAGAGTCTCGGGGGGGGGGGGGAGGGGAAATCAGTTGTCATCATCTTGTTCTTACTTCAGCAAGCATGAATTTATAACCTGGTAAATAATACCAGTCTCTAGTTTACAGCAAGAAACTAATGACATATCCAGAAGAGCATGGTAGARCAATTAAACATAACATAATTAAAGACAAAGATCCAAAGGTTCATTAATTTTGGCAAATGTTGGTCAGCCAACCCACTACAGATCTGTACCTAGTCATTCAAGCCAGAGCGCCAAGAAGGTAAATATATATGATCTTAGTCACATCGCTCTTTGTATTCTGTTAGCTGTATAAATTGATTCACCTTTACTGTACTACTCATCTGGTCTACTATATCTGGGGCAAATCTTTGGAGAATGCAGCTTTAGATCTCACAGACATTGGTTAATCATTTTTTCTCATAGTTGTGAATATACCAAAGGCAATTAGAGATACCAATTTTTAAAATGCACATATACAGAAAAGCAGACTGACTCAAATAATTGGTAACTACATACAAGTGGCATAAAGCCAGGGTGACAATAACAATTTCAATTTTGTGTGGGTTTGTTTTGTTTTGTTTTTTTAAGCTTAGAGCAAAATAGAAATAAATACCAGCAGATTTTTAGGGAAAAAAAATTAATATGAATATATATAATTAAACATGCAACCCTGCTTATGAAGCAGTATTTAAAAAAACAAAAAAAACCAAAAAAACCAAACAAAAAAACCCTAAAAACCCCCATAGATATAGTCACATGGACAAGCCTGTAATTTTTAAACAAATGTTGGTCAACACATCTGAAATAGGGGAGGGCATCCAAATGACCATGAGTTTTCTTACAGCATATGATAGACAAAAAAAATAGAGAAGCTATGTACTATTCTGCAAAGGAAGACATTCTGATGGTGACATATAGAATTTCTATTATTCTTTTCTCTTATTCAGAAGTGGCAGAGCTGAAAGATGCTATAGAACCTACCATTACATTTAATATCACTGAAATTCCATACCTTTTTCCAGAATATGGATTACATATTCTTCACAGAAGTACAACATTATACTTTCTTGAATTAATGTCTGCAGCTCACGATGAACTCCTGATCTCTCAGCAGATTTGAGAGAAGTATAGATCTTATGAAGATATATACCCAACAAAAATCTTAGCCTATACCCATGCCAATAGCCTGAAGCAGTCCCTTTTCAAAGTCTATAAGGAAATGCAGGGATATACTATCCTTTATATTCAACTTGCTATGGAAAAGAAAAACATGTAATATTGTCAGAATGAAATGTCTGTTCTTTAACCATTCAGGTACTGGAAGCTCTTCCATGGCTGATTTGTTTCTGCGTGTATGTGGGGTGGGGGAAAGGGAGTGCAGTTAATGATAGATTTGTTTCTCCAGTTCTTGGTGGAGTATTTTTTGTTCATTCACCCCCTCCTCCTGTTAAAAGACTAAATCAGCGATGTTCAGAAGAATAACAGTTCAGGTCCATTTTTGACTCTATTCCTGAATTGCAAATGATGCCTAAGTCATTTAAAATCCAAAAGAAAACACAGGAAAAATCCCTTTTCCTTGCTTTATAGAAAATAGGATACCATATGTAGCATCCAACCTTTAAAAACAGGACAAATTCTGTCATTATTACCATACTAATATCAGTATTATGATGCTTAAAACAAACTAGTTCATCGGATGCTTTCTTCATTAAAGAATTAACAGGCCTATAAGCTCATCCTAAGTTTCCCAGTTCTCAAGAGCACCAAGACCGGAATCATGGTCTGCCTGCACAGCCTGGTGGATATAGCACTCATTTATCATGTTCTGTAATTTGTCACCAGAGTACAAAAAAACCCACTATTTGGATGAGATATTGTTATTCCTCACTGTAACTGAAGAAATTAAAGTGCTGATCATATGAAACACCAGACAGTTACCAGTATTTCTGCACAAGTGAAGATATAAGATACTGAAAAAATGTTTGTGTCAGAAGAGTAGTTAATAACTTCTAAGCAATGTGGAGGTGAAACATGCAAAAAAAAAAAACCAAAAACCAAAACCAACCAACCAAACAAAAAAACCAAAACAACAACAAAAAAACCAGCAGAATCTTCTATATTTGATTTTTTTTTCCTCAGCTTCATACTCAAACACATTTCTCTCCATGAAACAGCCCAGCTAAACATCGCAGATATCAAAGGAATAGGTTGGCAAAGGGGATCTGCTGTGATGAGTTTGTAAAAGTTTTGTCTGAAACAAAAGCTTGTCTCTTTTTTGACAACAGACTCAAAACTTGCTTTGTTATCACCCCTATTCTCACAGGTTCAGTTATTCTCTCACCTTGGGAGATGTGTAAACAACTGAAAAATTTAGACAAAGCTAGCGTATTCCTAAGCTCAGTTTACTTTAAGCAGATTTAAAATTTTCTTATAGTGAAAGAATTGAAAGGTGTTCAAGGCACCACAACTGAGAGTCATGTGGGCAGTCACAAAAGCCAAGCACTAGGTAGAAGCTTATCTCACAACATGGAATTGCCCAAACAGGAATAAAGAAAGATAAAAAATTCTTCGTATTGCTTTGCAGGAAGGTGAAGGTTTCAGTTCCCTGTAGTCCCAAATACCCAGTCCTCATGCACTGATCTTACATCTTCCAAAGATCTCAAATCCTAAGCAGAAGTTGGAGTGGGCAGAGACACCTTTTCTCCAACCCTCTAAATCAATTTTAACATATAAGTGATATCTCAACAATGGAAAAGACCAATAGTCCATCTAATTTCATCTCCTCTCTAACATCATATGCTGCAGAGGACTGTATGTGATTTTCCAGAGAAGCAATACAAATGGATTCTTGTGGGAGGACCTTCTAAATTTTGGGCAATTCAAACTGGTAGCTTTTTGCCCATACATATACAGATCTCTCAAATGCTCCTGATCTGGAAATTGATGTGAAAATCTATGTTCAAAACCAGTTTAGAGATTTAAAAAAATTGCAATTCCAGCTGTATCCAGTATCTCAAGAATCTAATCTCATTCTCTATTTCCATGTTAAAATACAATTAATTGTCATTTTTCAAGATACTGTGTTAGCTTGCTCATCCTATTTTTTTTTATTTTAGGTCAATATACTAAAACTATATAAAGTTTCACAACAGCCAATATTGATTAAGAGACATCTATACAGAAAAGGAAAAGAAGAGTCACAAAATATTCTGTGCATTGTACTAACACTTTCAGTATGCGATTCTGGTAAGTGATCTAAAATGCACCCAGTCTCATTATCAAAAATAGTTGCTTTACTTTTTTAAAAAAGGAGAAAAAAAATCTTTTCAAGATTCAGAATATCTTTTTAATGCATATTTTCCATCTAGTTCTGTTGGATACTAATTTTTAGCCCTTGAGAGCACAAATCTCTTCTAATCCTAAAATATGTCTTTTTGAACAAAATGTATGAGCAGATGATCAGCTGCTCCTCAGGCTTACTGTATTGTCTTTGGTCAGGATAATAATGGGCAGCATGATTTTTCTTTCAACACCCTCAAAACATAACAAAAACAAAAAGCAAAAAAAAAACCAAACCACCCCAAAACCAAAAACAACAACAAAACCAACCCACCAAAAAAACCTAATAAGAAAGCAAGCAGAACTGTGAATTATCTTGGATGAGTAATTAACAGCTCCATTAGGCTGTTTTGGTTAACCACTTCTGAAACCACATACTTATCTATAGAAGTCCTATAGAATTTAGGTGGATTCTCAAGCCTGTTTAAGGTACTTGAGAGCACAAGTTGCACTGAGATTTGATAGACTATTTATTTTTAAGTCTTTAAGGAAGTTTTGAAATTATGTCCTTAATTTTCAGAGGTTCTGAATACCCAGACTCCCACAGGAGATGTGCCTGTGTCCTACTTGCCTGAAAAGTATATAACAGCATAACCACTGCTTTCACAACTTCCTCAGTGCTTTCTGGATTCCTTACAACTGCAACCTGTGACTTTAAAAGAAAGCTTAGACTTTACCTAAAGGAAACAATACTGGCCTCATCAAAAGACAAACTCTGATGAACTTGGCCACAAGTACAGAAAGAGCTCTTAATTTTCTTTTATTTATTTTTTTTGGAATTGTAAAGACTTACACTAAGAACTGCTGAGTCTTCAAGGGCTTCCATAGACAGCTCCTTGTTTGGAGTTTTAAGGACAGTAAAATATGACTCACAGATTGACTGAAAGCCTGGCTTTAGTTTACATCTGGTTTAGGTTTAGGAGTCTGCATGCTGCATAGCTGCAGCAATTAACCCTTTCAGTGACAGCTGAACAAACAGCTAGAATTTGTGGATGCACAGCTGTTGATGAGTAGGCAAAAGTAAAGATTTAATTTGGTTAAAACAATAGCTGTTTCTGTAAAGGTAGACTGTAGAGATAACTGTAGGATTGACCAAAACTGCTAATGTTGCTATATTATTTTGTTAATAATTATCTTGAGAGATTTGGCATTTTATTATAAAAGACTGAAGGCATCTTTTCATCAGAATATGGATCTATGGCTCGTATAAGAAAAATAAAAGATCTATTTCTTAATTGTGAAAAATCTTCATTCCCATTTATATCAAAACTATTGACAGAGAATAACAGATATGCAAACACTTCAAAGTATCTTAAAACAGAAAGTTTTTGATGAGGCAATGAATTCTAACTCTCCAAGAATATAATTTTTTCTCCGTTTCAGTTCTTCTCTCCTCCAGCTCCCTGCTGCCTTCTCCTGAAACAACTTGGAATACCAGTGTAGAAGCACATTAAAAAAATATTAGTTTTTTGGGAAACTTCTTAGGATGGACTTCATTTCATCAGACTTTAGCTATTTAAAAGATAGATTGCCAGACTACACTCAAGACCTTTCCTTAGCACTCAATTTTAGGAGAGGACAATCAATTTTAAGAAAGCAATCTCTTCCTTTTCTGTCATCTGTAGTGGGACCCTAAATGGCTTAGGCAGCTTAACTTTGTTAATTGAAGTTGATATTAATACTGCTCCTGTTCCTGATCAAGAAGTGGCACTGAAATGTTGCCAAAGTCTTAGCCCCATAATCAGAACTGTGATGGAAACAGAGTGTCTTGTGAACATGAAAAGATACGAGGATATGTGTGTGCGAGAGAGAGGGGATGATGTGCAAATAGAATGGTGCATTTTTTTTTTATTTTAGCCTGTAAACGTTAATATTACCTATGAAAGAAGTAACAGTGGATGCAATCTCATTTTGCAAAGTAATCCGTGCACCCCAGACACAGAGTTGGCCATGAAGAGGAAAATTCCATCTCAAACTACAGCTCAACTGCACTTTTAGGGTTGGGCCCTCTTTCTAGGTGTTAGGGGTAACCATTACTGAGGCAAGAGGAATGATTTGTCAAAAGCTAAATAGTTATGAGATAACTATGTGAGAAAGAAATGGTAAGGGATCAAAGCATAACATGCCTACTACTATCCCATCTCTCTCAGTCCCACATTGACACCACCCCAAACACAACATTTAAAAGTCTTTCTATTGCACGATATGGTACTTCCAGTGCTCTGATTTACATAGCAAGTATTAAACCGAGAGCACATACCAACTCTACAACTAGCAGATCCAATCTGAATAGATAATTTTAGGTGACTGTAGGAAGCACAGAAAAAATAGGGAACGTGTATTTTTCCAAGTTACTGTGGGGCTTTTCTTGGAACATACTTTTTAAAATACAAAGTGTTCTGCAAATGGTTAACACTTTATAAACATTCTCAGTCACATTTATTCCAAATCAGAGAGATGTACTGGGCCACACAGCCTAGCTTCTTATCAATGGAGACTTTTCAATGAGTTGTAAACACTCACAGTAGGAAAAGAAAGCATCACTACAAAAATAATATTATCATAACTATTACTTGTCATATTTAATATCTTTGACTGAAAACTGATTACAACACTATGACATATAGACAAATACTGACTTCAACTCTGTTTTATAGCAGTCTGCATTATATGGTATTATTCATCTCTTCAAAATTCTACTAGTCAGATTTATTTTCTGCCTGACATTGTTTCTAATTCCCTTTTAGCTGAGCTTCAGTGAAAGTTTTGCAATAAGTGACAACTGATGAATTAGTTTTTGATTTGCAAGAATAAACTTACTATTGTAAAGCTAAAATGTTAATGCATAGCCAAAGAACAGCTTCTAAACAGTTTTAACTTGCCGTAAGTGCTTCATAAATACTGCAACTCTCACTGCCATTTTAGTATCCTAGTTCTTTCCTAAACTAAATACATGTCTTGAAGAATTTCATGGGCCACAAATCCAATATTTTCCTAAACCACAATTGTACCTCCAGAGAGTGTCAGAGCAGAGAGGATTAAAACATTAATTGATTCAATACACGTTTTCCACATCTTTCTGCCCCACCTCTAGCATTCTGAAGTGTCTAGAAAAATATACTGGTAATAATAGATATACAACACAGGTYGTAATCAGTGAGAGTCACGCACTGCTCTTGTGACCCTGGATGCCCAATTTTCTTTACATGGTGAGTTGATTTAAGTCATGTGGCAAGTGCTAAAGTTTCTTCTGTGGAATGACATAGGAACAGAAGTCATTGCTTGGCATGACTGCATCAAGGAACGTTGCTGACAGCCAGGAGAGATCAAAAGCAGATCAAGTTGCTTAACAAACTATATGTCACTGAAGTCAAAAAGGCTAAAGTAAGAATCCTGGAGAGCTGTGAAATCTGGGAGCAACAGATGGAGCCAAACTCACTTGGTTTGTTAGTAAAAGGATCTACCTGTTCTTTGGTCTTCTATCTTAAAAAAAAAATCTAGTATATAAACTTCATCCCTGGGGTCTATATTATTTTAAAAAACAAAACCAAAACTGAACAATTTGCAAGTTCGATATTACATGGTTAGTGTAATGTCCACTATAATCTTAGGGGAGGGGTTTTTTTTTCCAATTCAAAAAAAAAAAAAGTAAATTTCCATCTTATTAATCTTGGAACAGGCACACAGCATGCTTTCTGAAAGTCTTTTGGACTTACACTTTTAATCTGAAATCTTAGAAGAGACTTTCTTTTCTAACATTTACAAACTGCAAGGCATACAGTTCATAAGAACTTAAAAATGGACAAGCGCCTCCACAGTCAAAAGGGAAGAAAGCATACAAGTTTGAACATCGTGAGTGGTTTTTCTTTTTAAACAATCAGCATAACAACTCCTTTAATACAAACATAAGCCCAAGCTCAGAACTGTGAAAGAGCATGACAACGAAATTATTTCACAGAAGCATAAAGATTATTTCTATCTACACATCTCTGTGTACGCTACTGACATATTTAGATGGAAAAATACAGCATTGCTAGAATGAACTGCTATTGTTATGGTTACAAAACTTTTTTTTTTTTTATAATAACCTTCCTCTACTTTGTGGGGTTTTTGTTGTTTTTTAAATGGCCCCATAATTTTATGAAAGGATCCTTCTGGGATGAAGTTTACCTTTGAATAATAATCATGGAAGGTTTTTTAAGACAGAAATAAAATATCTTCAGAAGCTTTTGTTCCTGGGTGAACCAATACCCCTTCCCCCATTGTACTGAGCGTGATCTCAATGTGCATGGTTTGCAGGGTATCTGAAACTAACATGGACAGAATACCCTTAAACTAGTGATACTGCCTGCATCAATGTTATGTGCAATTTTCAGTTTTTCAGTGATAAAGAACAAAGCAAACAGCTCCCCCCCCCCCTCCAAATGGTGAAATCCTCTCACGAAATCTTCCATCTAATTACTGATGAAAATATGTCCAGGTTACAGTCTGCATCTCACTATAAAACTGGAATGCATTCATGGGCATCTATTTCTATGGCTTTAAAATCAGTATTTCCCAGGAACACTCAATACTCATTTACTCTCACTGACTTCAAAAGGAGAGGATCATATTTAGGATTTTGTCAGAATTTGCTCAGCATCTTACAGCCTTCTTCCTGCTCAGTCATTTAATGAGGCACTTGCTAGCTCTAGTAACTCATAAGGTTCCAGATGCGCATTAGCAAATCTGGTAGTGTACTTAAACTAAATGCAGAGGAAAACCACTTTGAAGTCATTTTATCCATTCAACTAAAACTTGTACTCTATTTAAAAAAAGACTGTCATTAAACTTGGCTATTCTGTCTCACTGAAAGCATTACAGCAGTTGGAATTACATTGCAAGCTATTGGAATACCCAGAATTTTTAGTGAATGCTCTTCCAGTCATAAAATTTTTTAACACAAATTATTTTTAATTTAGAGTGACACTTTTCTTTGGAAAAGAGAGCCAACACAAAGCATTTTGCATCACTCAGGGCTGATAAGAAGTCATGAATGACATTGCAGACTGGTATTGAAATTACCGCTTCATATCCAGGAGAGGATGCAGAAGGGGGCCAATGCTGTCCCCAAAAAAGTTTGTACCAAAGGCAATAGGGAAAGAGTGATGGTGTCTGCAGTTACTCTTCAGTTTCATTAACTACAGAACAGACTGACAACAGAGACTCCAGCCTAAGGGCTGGATTGGAAGCACAGAAGAATTCAACTGCAGTCTGATGGCAGAGCGAAGCACGTAATTTCCATTTTTACAGAACCCCTGCTTTGATCACTGCAATGTGGATTTATTCTATAAGAGATTTATGCCTGTGTGCAAATTTCAACCTTGATCTAAAAATATTTAACCTTTCGTCTATATAAAAACATTTTTGGTGAACTTGCGAGGAATAACATCTGCCCCCATGGATATTTGTAAGCATGATCCTGAATTCAAGTACCTTTTTTCAGTCACACCTAAGCATCTTTCCTCTCTATGTGCAAGCTTGGAGATCAGCCCTCAGATTATCTGAAAGTTGCAAGAAGTATAGAAATAAGTTTTCATGGCTGAAGTGTGGGATTTTTGGCCCCTAGATTGTTCAGGGCAGCAAACGGATGGTGCTGCAGTTTGCTCCTCAGTATCGCACTAAATGACCTTGAAACAACTTTAAATATTACCTCTCAATGTTTAAAATAAATTTTAAAACATCCAAACAGAAAGCTTGATGGGGCAAGAAAGGAAGGTCAGATATCATTTGGTAACGATGTTGTGCTTTTGTTTTAATAGAGAACCTTCCGTTCTAGGTTGTTCAGGGACTAATGGTTTACCAAACCATTCCTTGGTCTCTAGATGCAGGGCATTCAAACTCAGCAAGGCAACAGAAATATATAGATCATTTCACTTCTTGATTTGAATCCTTCTGGCCAGTCTAGCAGAGACTTTTAGCAAAAATATTGAAGATCATGGATATTAGCCATCATTTGTGCAAACTACTCTTGCTTAACTTAAACTTAGTGCTTAGTTCCCAATGTTATTAAGATATGTATTATATGTGATACATGTTCTTTATTAAAGTCTAGCAAATACATCTTGTTTTAAGCTTGTTGAGTTAATTTAAAGAAACCATTCCAGAAGCAGGAGAAAAAAAATACTTCCTTTGCATACTATTTTTTAGTAAAGTCAGGTTATTTCAACTGTCTTTAACAACATGCCATATATATTATTTTATCTGCTAGATAGTATTTGGACCTGATTATCAACCTTTTTTTTTGTCATGGACATGGTCCAACACTTTGCAATTCTTTTTATGGTGAAAGACTTGTTGAAATCCGTTTGCAAAAAAAGAAAAAAAAAATTTGTTTTGGTTTTGAAATAAAAGATTTAACTTAACTGGTTTGATGATGTTTGTTTTAATGACCTCTTCCAGGTTATCTGCAGAAAATTATGAATTATTGCTTAAATGGTCATGAAAAAGCAAATTAAGGAAACAAAATAGTAATTGAGGAGTCAAAAATACACAACTATTTTCATACCATCATCTAATTTCTCAAAGTGATACAAACAACAGCAGGGATATGTTGGTAACATACAGTTAGCACTTAATCTAGGTTCAGTACCTCGCAAATCTTTCTTCATTTTGCGGAGATCTTTTTGAAAGTCTTCAAACTTCATTTGTGAAGCCTGGAAGAGATCTTGTGGGTCTGGAAGAGGAAAGATGCATTGTTCTTTTCCAGCATCCTGACAAAAACACAAATGAACAGTTACAGAGTGCTCTTTTTTTTATATATACTAAAATATATAACTGAAAGTACAAAGATTATTTGTGCACATTTCCTCATCTCGGCCAGCAGAAGAGCAAATTTAGTAAGTTGATTTCTTTAACTTGAATTTAAAAGAGCAAAATTAATTCCCACTCACCTCATCAAAATTACGCAAATAATATGAGACAATGTAAGATAGAAGACTTCTGCTGTTGTCCTGTATAGAAGAGAATAAAGTTTTCTGTGTTACTGAAACTCACTGAAAAAAACACATTCAGAAATGATAATTCAAGTAAATGAATTATTTAGCGTCAAGTACAGAAAAATACTTTGCTGACTTGGTGCCTTCACTAAAAAAAAACAAAAAAACCCAAAAAAAMCCCAAAAAACCAAACAACAAACACCACCCTGAAATACCATTTAATCATTAAAGAAAATAATAGAAAGATATAACACTTGTGTAAGCCACTCCTGATTTTTGAAATTTACCTGATTTTAAACTGAACCCTTACATTTTGAAATTTCCTAAGAAGGAAAAGAAAAATTGTTTCTGGGCTGACGTATGCAACTTGTTTCGCAACATTCAGATCTTTTTATTAATCTATAATTATAAAAAAAAGTTAAATTAAACAAAGAAAGTTATTTTTCTAAATGAAATTCTGGCACTTCTGGGGGTCTTTGGGGGAACTTTCTCATTGTTTCCCCTCTGTAATCTCTGTAATGAAACTTCAGCAGAAAATCTCTGATTTGAAGAGGATTTTTGACAGTATTACGTTTTCAGATAGTTTCAGAAAACTATTTTGTAAGAACTTTTCTGATTGATCAGTAGCAAATAAACTGAAGATGTATCTTGCAATTGCAAGGTTAATGGTCATAATATTTCCAGCAAATTACATACTAAAGACCTGAGTCACCAAACCAAATTTAGTGTGCCTAAATGTTCTACTGAGCCGAGTTCTAAAATTAGTGATGTATCTAGAATCAAATAGAAGGTTCATCTAAAGTAAGCTGCCCTAAACACATTGTACTAAGGCTTCATTCACATCATCACTCCCTTGGCTTACCAAAGAAACCAGCATGCCTGAATGGAGTTCCTCCACCCCTTTAAAGGCAAATGGCTGACATGGTCTCTCAACTCAGGGTAAACAACAGTCTGCTCACATTACCTAACCCAGMAGCTAAAGCATGTATTTAGTGAGTGACCAAGCAGGAAAACAAACTCTTCTTTTTCTGCCACTTTCAGAACAGTAGATCTTGACAATGACTCACTAGATAGGTGTAGGGCCCAATTCAAAGTTTCAAGAATTATTTCAATAACCTTTCTCATACCACTGTCCACATTCAAATGAGTCTTTTCATCATAGCCATAGGGACTCAAAGATTATTGTTTCCTTGTAAACAAAAGCATGTATTTGAATACAACTCCAATCTGAATAATCAAAGCCAAAAAAGTGCTGGTAACACACAAGCTCCAGTTTAGCACTGAGCAAGAAACAAGACTACATATCATTCTCCTTACTCGGATGACTATACCAGACAAATTTTCAATCAACAAGTACTTGCTGTGATTACTCTACTCAGGTGGTTGCATGGTCCAATATGAAATGCACACTCGGTAATCATGATGTATATAAAGGATGAATTTTGGGTTATCCCAAATGCTCAGGATGCCTATTCAATCATTTTCAGGAGTGACTACTTTTTTCTCTCACAAATATTTTGAATCAGCATCGAATAACAGTTAACTTTTCTTTTACAACTGTTTCCACTTCTGTAATAAACCTTTTAAGTGTAAGGATCATAGTATTGCTTCTGAACACAGGAAAAAAGTTAGAACTGTGCAGTGTACCAAAAGTCAAATACATATCAGATTACGAACTAAAACATAATTTAACATATTTCTGTTTGTACAGTAATGAAAAGAGACGGTTCATTTTCATATTTCTACAGAAATACATCCAACTCTAGAAGTGTGATCAGCTAAACATAGTAACGAAAGAATTCCCTTTGACATGCCTTCATAAATTTCACACCGTTTACTTGGAAATGGAGACAAAATAATTTTCTGAGAATTTAACATTCTTAGGCCTACAGGAAGTCTAGAATCAACTTACACTACTCTTGACATCTTTCAGTTTCGGCAGGATATCTAGTCCAAACCCATCAGCCTGTCCTCGCGTCCTGTTTCCACCATTCATGTAATTTCCAAAGGCAAGAACCAAACCCAGGACCTGCATAACTCCTGACCCATTTTTCAATGTCTACAAAACAGAAAGAGAAACAATTCTCTGCTCAAACTCACAATAATATTTATGGTTAACAGTATTACTGACAAGCAGATTTGTTGATACTGTGTTTAGAAATAATAGAAATTAGAAATAAAGGCTCAAATATAGGGAATTAACAACCTTCTATTGCAACATGTAGAAGTAGAATAATATCAGTATGTAATTTGTTGTGAATGGAGAATGTTATTTCCAAAATGGATACTTAGAAAAAAAAAAAACAAACAGGAAATCTATACAATATTATCAGAGATTACCTGTTGAGAAAAGCAAATAGTAATTCCTTAACTAATGCTGATATTGTGAATGGTATATTTAATTTAGGAGAGAATTCTGCAAAAAGTTCATACAAAAACCCCACATGGAACAATTAAAACATTTAATCAATCAAATTAAAAAAATCTATTAAACAGTAAAACAATTAAATAAAATATTTCAAATAGTTTTCAGTTATGAAAATACTGCTGAAACCTGCATTTTAAAACCATGTATTTGTTTTGCATGGGACCACAAAATTCCAGTAATCTCTTCTAGCTGGAGACAACATTGCTATCTCTAACTGATTTTAGATATCAGAGATATTACTGAGTTGCACACTTCCAAAATCCAAGCAAACACAAGGTGGACTGAGCTGGCATTCATTTGGAAAGGAGCGATATGTCACTATGAAGAGGGAAGATTTTTCTTTAACAAAAGGAGAAGGTACACTATTTTCCAGAGACTGATATACATTGATGGCAAAAACATGATATAGTTCAGTACCAAAAGCTAATCTTAAAATTCACTTTGATGTTGAAGTACAATCATAAAACGTTCTATTCTGCTATCCTTCAGATTTAATGAGTACTTAAAGTAAATAAAGCAAAAACTTTTGAAATATGAGTACAACTTAACAAGATTAAATATCAGAAATTTAGCTCTACCTTTTCACAGAGCACAACTTACCTCACACAGTTTCTGTAACAATTCAAGTTTGCGATGGATTGAACAAATGCTTTCTGAAAATGTTGATTGGAACAGGATGCAAAATACACGTTCTGAAAAGTTGGGAATTAGTGAGAGTTCATAGAGGAACCTGTAGGAATGATTAAAGAAAATTATGTGAGTCATTGTCAGTAGGTACGGTATTTTGTTTCTTTTATAACATCTCTAGATAGTTTACTATAGCAGGGAAAGTTTTCTGAAGTGAGCAAAACTGTTCTTTATGTTCTTACTGTTCCGGCTTATCCAAAGACTTGGCATTTTCTTTTTCCTTGGATGTCTTGCTATGCTTTTCTATTTTTTCTAATTCATCTGATTGTGCTCTCTGGAATAAAGGAAACAAAGTAATTAAAAAATGTTAATTAAAAACCTAGTCAAACAACACAGATAAAGATGCCTTTGTAACAAATCATGTTCATAGATTTTTCTTTTCCTTCTAGCATCTGCTTATGGTAAAACTACTTAGTCCATAGAGTGATTTTAAGTATAAATACGTCTGATGGAAAACAGAACATCTTCCAAATAATATTATTGACTACTAGTAATCTGCTAGGATTTATTCATTCAGCCATGCACTGAGACACTAACCTTCATTCCCAATCCCTTTTCTTTGGCTGTTTATAAAGTCTTTGGATCAAAGAACTCTCTTCTTGAGTTGTATTTCTCCTTCCAAATCTGTTGGGTTGCATTTGAATGCAATCTGATCTTTAAAAATATATTTAAATAATATCTTTTTTTAAACTAAATGAAAATAGGTTTGTATTGTTTACTGCAATTTAAATTTTATTTGGTATTTGGAAAACACTATGGAACAACAGAAAATAGTTGATTTATAATGGAACTATCATACATACCATAATACATGAGAACTACTGCATACCTCTTTGGAGTAAAATTATTTTCATTTTTATCTTAATAAGCCAAAACAATTACATGTAAACTGCCTCGTTTCTTGGAGAACCCTGTGGCACATTGTGTGGTCTCTTCTTCAATATTCCAATCAAAAGAAACAGAGCCTCACTTCCTTCTGTGCTCCATGCTACAGTGAAATTATTTTTTCCAACTGCAGTACTGGAAAATGGAATGGCATGGAAAAGGAATAAAAGTGGAATGGAAATTTCTCCTTCTGACCCTTCCTTTGACATCCATGGTGGTTTTCAAAATAGATTCAAAACATGAATCTGTGCAAGAGTGAAAAAAGAAGTAAATATATCTACCTTTATTCTTTTAAGAAAACATTACACACATTTTTTAACTTACTCCACCACAGAACTTGAAGACAACAGTGGAAAATTATATTCTAACTACTTAAATAACAGCAAAGCAAAAGATAGGCTGCATCTGCATTCTTTCTTGCATGCTTTTGCACGATTAGCAGAAGAGGTATGGAACTATCTCAGATCATACTGCCACAGCTCCATCAGCAATCTGAAACCAGAAAGTCAGGTTTGGACAGTTCTTCTAAGGTTGTTGAACATCTTTCCACGTGAAAAGGGAGAAAATACTGATGCTAAACAGAAAGACAAAGAGATTGAAGAGTCACTCGGAGCAAAAGCACTTCAGAGTTTCTCTGATTACTTCAAGAAGTCTGGAAATGACTGCAAGGCCATCTGTCTTGAATACTACACATCCTAATATTTAGCCAGCATTTCTGTGGATGTTCTTCAAGGGTCATCTTCTCTAAAGTAGTCTGATCTTATCTATTAAATACTCCAACAGATAGGAAATATTGCAAACAACTTCTTTTTTTTTTTCCCCCCAGCAATAAACTTTGTTCTCAACACTAAGAGATTATAATGTTGGTAGAACCTGTATCGCAGATTAATAGAATAATTGAGTTTTAAAGGGACCTCTGGAGATTGTCTAGTCGAACCCTCTGACACGAAGCAGAGGCAGGTAGAGCAGGTTGCTCGGTATCGTATCCAGCCAGGTTTTGAACATCTCCAAGGATGGAGACCTCACGACCTCTCTAGGCAGCCTCTTCCAGTGTTTGGACACCCTTGCAGTAAAAAAAGGTGTTTCTATTTTTAAATGGAATTTCCAGTTTATCAATTTCAAGAAGCCCACTACCTCTTGTCTTTACACCGGGCATCACTGAGTCTAGCTCTGTGTTCTTTACTCCCCCTCCCCAATCAGGTATTTGTACATACTGATAAGATCCCCTTGAGCTTTCTCTTCTCCAGGCTGAACCACCGCAGCTCTCTCAGCCTCTCCTTGTATGATACATTCTCTAAGCCTTTAATCATCTTCATGGCCCTTCACTAGACTCGCTCCAATGTGTCCGTGTCTCTTGCACTGGGGAGGCCAGAACTGGACACAGCACCCTGGATATGGTCTCACCAGTGCTGAGAAGAGGAGAATAATCACTTCCCTTGACTTGCTTGATCCTTCCTTGATTTATGTGTGTATACGGTATCATGCCTTTCTCAGTTAACAAGGGCTAGGCTGAGACTAATTTTACCAGTTTTTAATTTTAGTATACTGGCAGTAGCCCATCCATAACACTTAGTTTACTGAATTCCCTACCCCAGTATCACTTCAGTGTGAGAAACAAACTTGGGGATTCATCCTCCAAAGGCACTTCTCTACACAAAGTTTCTGTCAAGGCAGGCATAGGATATACGAATGTAAATACAGCAGTAAATTTTGCTTATATAATTCTACCCTGAGGAGAAGGAAATTTTCAAGATACTAAGATCAGAAAATTGTATCAATTTTTAATCTTGGAAGACTCATCCAGACACGGGGTGGTGATTAGGAAAGATCCAACTAACTGCAGAGGTTTCCACTTAAGTATTGCAGGTGCTGTTGGAGAGAAAGACTTTTGGTTTTGTGTTAGGGAGCAGGTGTAAATGGGACTTTTCTTCACTTCATCTAGAACATTCTTACCTAATGGAGAGTTGAAAGAAAAAGAAAGCTTCCATTTCCTTTCAAATCAGTAAAAACTCTCTTGGCAATGGATGAAATCTACAGATTTTAGAAATCGGAAGGATGCCAAGAGAGGTAGCATTGCTCCAGTGGTCATGTTGTCAGAGCCACAGAGGTCTAGGTATGCAAATGACATGACTTTGTAGGAAGATCTATTTTATTTCTTCAACTCACACTTCAAAAAAACTCATGTATTCAATTTAYACTTGTAAATTGTAAACAAGTTTTTTGTAAAAGTAAACAAGTTCTTGTACTAACAGTTTTTAAATAAAGTTCTATTATTTCTGGCTAATCTGTAAAGTATATTCTCTTCTGTTAAACTTGTCCTGGTTTTGGCTGGGATAGGGTTAATTTTCTTCCTAGTAGCTGGTACAGTACTGTATTTTGGATTTAGGATGAGAATAATGTTGATAACACACTGATGTTTTAGTTGTTGCTAAGCAGTGCTTACACTACGTCAAAGATTTTCAGCTTCTCATACTGCCCTGCCAGCAAGGATGCTGGAGGTGCAGAAGAAGCTGGGAGGGGACACAGCCAGGACAGCTGACCCAAACTGGCCAAAGGGATATTCCATACCATATGACATCAGGCTGAACAAAAAACTGGGGAGGTTGGTTGGCGGGGAGTGGGGCCGCTGCTCGGGAACTGTTTGGGCATCAATCAGCAGGTGGTGAGCAATTGCATTGTGCATCACTTGTTTTGTGTATTCTTTTATCATTATTATTTTCCCTTCCTTTTCTGTCCTATTAAATTGTCTTTATCTCAACCCACAAGTTTTACCTTTTTTCCAATTCTCTCCCCCATCCCACTGTGGGGGAGTGAGTGAACGGCTGTGTGGTGTTTAGCTGCCTGCTGGGTTAAGCCACAACAAAACTGAAAAGAAAGCACTTGAAAATTTTTTATAATAGTTAAAGAGGAGAAAATATTTTAACAAGGAGCATAAAGTTAAATGGTTATTTGCAAATTCTTTAGAATAAATAGCGAGAGTACTCTCTCTTCTGGCCTTCTACACATAGTGAAGTATTAGAGTGCTTATCGCAGCAATCTATTATATACATGCATGTTCAAGCTGTTAATGTTTCTCCACCAAATCCCACAGGCAAAGGTTAGGCAGACTCACTATTCCTTATTTAAGCCATTATTCTCAGATTGTGTATGCAAAGAAATAACAAGCATGATCCACTCATGGGTAGGCCTGAGCACAACTCAAGATATACGGTTTACACTCTTCACCAAAATCAAGAGGTCCAAGTATATGGTGCAAGTTCAGAATCAAACCTGAGTTTCAAGTCACTAATTTTGGCTCTGGTATCCAGAATTCTGATTTATGTGTATTTTAAATTATGACAGAAAAGGAATAAGGCTGACACCTTTTGCACAGGTATTATTGAAGATTACTTCTCAGAATTTTTACCAGTTAGCTTTACGGTTAATGTTTATCTATTCTCTAATTTGCAGATGGATAAGAAAAAAAAAAAGCTTTTATATTACCCTCCAACGTTTGTGTCAAGAGAGAACACACTCAATAGATACATCTCATAAAAGTCATTAATCTGATTGCATTAGCACCTCTTTGAATGTCACTGCTATTTATTTCCTTGAATTTTAGCAATTATATAGCATTATAAATGGAACAAAATAGTGTAATATACCAGAATTTGATATTAACTATATCTAAAATCAGACAGCATAAATCTGATAGAAATTACTGCAAAAAAATACACTGCTTCAGTTTAACTCTTTTCCCACTTTTGCTAGAGTATAAACTTACCCTATATTTGGTGTTACCAAAGTTCATAAGGGCCATTTTTCCATTTCACAACATAAATCTTACATTTTCTGGTTAGTTTTTTTTTCCATGCAACAGAACCTTAGCTCTGAGTTTAGATCACTTTAAATGTGTGTAGGTTTTTTAATTTTTGGGCGGATTTTTTTTGGTCAACTTGATTTTCAAAGTTAATATTACGTATTTCAAAAGCATCAAGTGACTTGTCTAAAGAATATTGTCAAAAGTAACTGAAACAACAAGGATATACAGAGATACCCAGGTTAATAACAACTATCATATTCCTTTGAAGCTGAGTCATGTATCAGAAGTCAGGTATGATCTGTAGTCTTTGCAGAAAAACGTTAAGACATCACATTGTAATTGCCAGTTTTTTAAAAAAACCACAAGGAATAATTGAGGAGAAGGTTTGAATCTCAGTGACAGAGCGGAGGCATGCACTTCAGACTTCTGGGTGCCTTTCACTCTTGCAAATGGCATTTTGAGGTTTTTGAAAGCATTGACCTAAGTCCTTTAAAGATAGACAGAGGGTGGACAATTTACCAGGGGTCAAATTAAGAAAGTATACACGTTTCACTTTGTGATGTAGAGATTTGAAAAGAGCAAATCCATAGATCAAAGATAAACCTTTGATACAATTTTTAATCCATTTTTTATACACTTATTTTCACAGTCTAGTGAAGACATAAGCAGGAGCAGGCTTATCTTGTTTCAAACAGTGATATTTTAGCTACAATCTCAGCTGCAAAGAGGTTACCTGTTTTCAAAGTAAACATTCGCTTATTTGCAAATAAGTACATTTCTCATCACAACCAATATGGCCTAACCACATACAGCAAATCGACAACTCCACTGAATTTTATCTACCTTCTCCCTCTCTAATTATAGCTGCCACCTGAAAGCATTGTTATTAGGGAGTTTCTAAAAGCACATTAAAGTAACTGTTCCACATGTAGTTTTATCTATTAAGACTCTCCTATTAAAATTGTCGAGATCTTAATACATAGATGATTATCAACACATATTTAAACAACTTTTTATAAAGCGAACTACACAACCATGTGTAAGAACTATGTGACTGTACCATACAGTGCTGCAGTAACAAAGTCCTTCTCACTTGATGCAATACCACTTAATACTATTAAACAAATTATTGAGGGCWTGGGTCCTTGGTGGGGTGTGGGTTTCTTCGTTTATAAAACGTCACTAAGATGTATACAGTAACTTTGTGGTTTAACAAGACTTTAATTCCTCAGTAAACAGGAATTGAGCCCTCGGGACTGTGGCTTTTGAAATTAGGGTGTGTTTAGGTTTGGAGACTGCCCAAATTTCATTCACATTTAAGAAGGGAAAGCACCATGCCAGACATATGCAATCAGAAAAAATGATTACATTCTGAGGGAAGACTGTAAAACAAATACTCCCATATGTTCCATAGAGATCAAATAGAAAGGCTGAGAACTAGTACAGTGGTATTTAAATAACTAGCAAAAAATCCCAATCCAATAAATAAACCCTGAGAACTAAAAATTAAGTTAATGGCTACAAAGTAGCCAAATGAGGCAAAGTTATCCCATTTACAACACAGGATGAGGCTGAGAAAAAAGGGAGGAGTCAAACATGCCAGGCTTTCTGGTACCACCCATTGCTTACACTTTTTTATTGAACAATATTGTTATAATTAGTGAAGCTACCAAGGGAAACAAATGGAAGGTCTGATGTGTTTTGACCAAAGACTGAAAGTAAAAACAGAAAATAAGTCAATTAAAAAAAATGCTTCTTTCAATGCACAGCTTTATCAAACAGAGGATCCAGGATTAAAATTCAGGTCCCCCTATGAAGCTCTCTCCAAATAAACTGGGGGGCGGGGCGGGGGAGGATTTGTTCTTTGTTTGGGTTTTGGTTGTTTTGGTTTTGGGGTTGGTGTTTGTTGGTTTCCCCCCGCCCCCCGTCTTGTACCCAAGCAAATATAGTGATAAAGTTGGGCGGATCTGTCTTCTATTCAAAGCAAAGAAATATATTATAGTCATTCCAACTTTTTGAGTCTTGCCTGAGATTAACATATGATATTTTCCTCAATCAGGACAATATTTCCTAGACATTTTCTGTAATTAGTGAAGGTAATGACAAAAGGAACACAATGGCATTTAGTTATTTCAACAAACTGTAAATTTGCAGGTAATCCATTATACTGGAACTCTGAAGTATATTAGAGATGACATTAAGAAAGCATTTGAAAAGTATCCTGTTAGTACATTAGCTACATAGGAGGACTATTTTTTTAAACCAAAATAAAAAAGTCTTATGCAATATAAAAGAGGGAAGTATGCAAAAACTGATCATGAGGGCAGTATCTATTCCGTACTTCCCACAACATAATCTCTCACAGTCACGCATATGTAATATATAAAATTACTTCAATTTTTTACATGCTAAAGAATATATGGAATGGGATATAGCTGTACTGTGTAAGGGAGCAGATTAAAAATAATGTAAAATAAAAATAACACAGACAACGACAGAAATGCTGTGGCATGAGGATGAGAAGCGTTTAAARTATAAAGATTTGGGGGTTGTTAGAATAGGTTTCCCATTTGACCATTATCTTCCTGAGCAGTGTTGAGCGACAAGGATGAAATAAGAACAGAAGTGCTTCCTACTTCTTGTCAGATTTTTGTTTTACGTTTTGTTTAGCTTTTTTGTTTTTTCTATAAAGTGGACTAGAGCTTACTATCTCTCTCTTCAGGCCCCAGAGTGGATTATTTATGAGAAATTTCATAAATCAACAAATCATTCCAAAGTAGGCCATAAAAAGCTAGAGCCTAAAAACCAAAAATCTGAACAGTGTAAAAGTAATTAACATATTATCAAAAACTATGACGTGAGGGAAATAAAAAATCCAATACTATAGCATACATTGGCCTTCAACGCCATTCTGTGGCTCACAGCTTTACGTTTCGTATTTTCAGCTTCTTTGGAGGGTAAATAGAAAGCCTCTTTGCTCTTTCCAGAGATGCCTAGCCAGACCTCCATGTATTCAGGCAATGTGCTCGAAGAAGTGGGTAATACTCACTGGCCTCAGCTGAAGGCAGAAATGTGCTTCTGAGATCCACTTTTTTGAATTTTGCATGTGACTGGCTTTGTAAAGTTTTAGAACATGCCTGAGTGTATTCTGAATCCCTGATTTTGCGTACCTGATGGTCAAACACTCTCTGATTATTAGTACCAGCCATTTATGAAGCCCCTGGCAGTTTATACTGCTTTCCATTATATTAACTTAGAGCAATCCTTTTCCTTTCAAAGAGATAAAATTATTTTGGAGGAATCCCTGAAATAATAATAATTAAAAGCTACAGTTCCACAAATTGAATGATTGCTGTTATTAAAACATTTTTTTAATTTAACAGCATTGTTACGTTAGTRAAGTTACAAAGTGAAGCCAAAGACCTGGAGTGCAAGGTCTGATACCTATTGACCAAAGACTGCCCCACCCAAGAAGAAAAAAAAGGAGCAAAACCAATTTCTGTTTAGTCATTTAGAAGTTGATTGTGTTACTTATATAAAAATGTATACTCTATATAAAACACACAATGACAATTAATACAATTTAAATGCTTATTATTTTCATTGCTTTGGGGAAAATAAAGTCACTTGAAAATAGGACACGTTCTACAAGCTTTCTGAATATTACCGGTGCAAACCAAAAATACCTTCACATGGACCTACAGTATTCCTACGTTATATGGACTTCTTCTGATTACTCACATTCTCATACAGGGCTTGAAGGGTCTCTAGGTCAACCACAGAGTTGTCCAAGTTCACAACAGCTATAAAAAAGACAAAGGAAAAAAGAATTAGTTGTCAGGATGATAATCCAGCTGTGAAAGAAAGGCTGAGCACAATACCCAGCAACAGTTTTTATGACCTACTGGTCATACAGCTTAAGGGTCTTAACTTTATTAATGCCTTGAATAGTGCCGTTCCTAAGACTATGGGCTAGAAACCTGGTAGAGCCAGGTGTCAAGTGTTAAAGAATTCATCTCCCTCCCCCCAAACACACAAACACGATCCCACGAGTATGGCCATAGCCAGAGATCAGAGATAAGCTTTACATCAGACTTTCACGGTCCGACTGAAAGCATTATAAAAATTTGTAAATCTGCACCACAGCCACACACACACACTCACACAACAAAGCTCATTCCTGTCACTGGTTGGCTTCAGTCTTAAACTGATTAATCCATAAGTCAGCCAGTTAACTTCAAAACACCTGACAAGGGTCAAGTCTTCTATGCACTAAGCCGACACATTTAGTACAGATACAAAATATGCCTTTCCTGTTCCCAACCAATTCTGGTGCCACACACATACTGTATTTTTTCAGCATCAAAAAGCCAGTTCAACAGCACAGAGAGAGTGATTTCCATCTACCTAACCCGGACCAAAAAAAAAAAAAAAAAAAAAAGAAAAGTCACCATTAAGAGGGGCACACTTTTAGGAACACAACCCTGACTCCCCACTTGTATTAGGAACATTTCATGAGGCATAGGAAATGTGTGTGCAAATTAGTGAAGAATTATTCTCAGCTAATACAAAGAATTAGTTTAAAACCAGTACTTTTCAGTCTTCCTCTTACATATTTTTTGCAGGCACACTGACCATTCCAACTTTCCTCATCCAGATTTTAAATCTTGAAAGAAATTTAAAATGTCGCATTAGAACATATGTGATGGTAATGAATAATTTTTATCACGCTATACCAGTCTTTTTCCTATTTTGCACTTCATCAGTTTGTACCCTTTTTTGTAATGGGCTCTGCGTGTGTGTGTGTGTGCGCGCGCTTGTACAATAAGTAGAATAATCCCCTAGGCGAGATTAATCTAGAAATTGCAACATTGATCAGTGATAGAAACCCAGCACTAGGTTACTTTATGTCCTATAAATCCATGTCCTTAACTGTCACAGAGAACTTCTGTGTGTACACCTAAAGACTAGAGACAATATAATTCAAGCTCATGTGTTTCCGATTGCTCTAAAGCATTTGGAGATACCACTCTGAGTCTGGGACTCATCATGTTTCCCCTTTCCAGGCCTGAGACATAGTTTTAGTTACAGTATAAGAAAATTATAAACAAAGAAGTGTTGATCTTGATTAAACTAAGCAGGTTACACTGTATCTCTAAGCAGGGCACAAAGTTAATTTTTAGGACTGAAACCAAAAATAATTAGGAAATTCTTTAATTTTCAGAAATAATATTTTAAWTTTTTTTTTTTTTTTCCATCTTTCCCCTCACCAGAAAGCAAGAGAATCTGAAGGATAACGGCAATGTAACAGTTACCAGTTCAGGAAGCAACATGGTTTTTGTTTTGTTTTGGGGGAGGGGGAACATGTGAAAATCTGCTACTAATTATTTGGGATGTTTTAAAACTGCTTTCCCCCTGCCCCGAGTGTAATAATTGTTGCAACAGAGACTTAAAGATGCCCTCTCAAGAAGGTACTGTAGTATACATTGTATTTAATAATCCCTGTTGCCCAATAGGACTATCTACATTCTTTAAAACATGCCAAATTTGCCTTGTAGAACTGGAGACTAAAATTAACATGCAAATAGAAACTGGGTCTAGATTGGTTTGAGAGCTCTACTTCAAGAAAACACATATGTCAAAGCCTATATACAAACAGCTTTATTAAAACCAGGATATATTACGAAACTCAGTTTGTATTATCCCTACATTTCAGCATTCTTATGCTTACGCAATGTTTTCATGTATGAACACAGTCACAACCCTTCCACTATTTATTGTGAATTGTGGCTGTTTTCTCCCTGCTCCACCCCCTCCCCTTCCTTCCAGAGACTGTCTACTCCTGCACTAAGAAATATGACATAAGTTTCTGCTCTGACTTTTGCTCAATGTTAAGATCACCCACGGATTACTCAGGGAGCAATAGAACACTTTTGTTTGAATGCTTGCAGGAGATAAGAGAACGCCTGGCAAACACAATGGTGCCAGGTCTGTGTACTTTCAACAAAACAGGTATGCAGAAGAGTGTACATACTTYAGGGAGCTGCTTAAAACAAATCAGTCTGAGACAAGGACTTGGAGAAATTAGATCCTAGTATATATGTTTCAAATCCCCTCCTCCCAAGACAAATATATTTCTATATATTTCATCTAAAGATGTATATGTTCATAAATAGCACTCTAGCATCCCACTAGGATTTCTCAATGTTCACCATAGGTTTGCTCCCCCCACTCCAAGGAATCAGGAGATGAGCTTCTGTTCCTTGGCGGTACTGCAGCATTTTCATGCAGAACATGATAGTTGGCAAAATAAATCACGACTGTTGCATGTTTAATTCTATTACCTAGACAATGTGAATTGATAAAAACAATGATGTTTCCTTACGCAGCCAAGCTTACTAGCTAAACATGCCCCCTCCCTACAATCAGCATGACTACACAAACATCTAACCAAAGGATTACATATGTGGTGGCCAAATAACAATGAAAAATATAGACAAACATTAATTTCCTAGTATGAAAATATTCTGAGCTATGCTACAATTCCAGTATACTTCGATGCAAACATCTGGAGAAGGGTTTATAGTAGTCTTGCAGTCACTGGATATTTTCACCCATGTCACTATTTTAGAAAGTGATTTTTTTGTTTCAGAGTTGACATTGCCATTTCCTGGTCTTGACTACTATGAAATGATCTTTAATAGCCAGCACATCATCCACCCTTTCTGATACATTCATAAGACAGCAGTGAAGAATATCTGTTGGCTTTTACTCTAATAGAAATAACTTTCTTTTAATCACATCAGACTCAGGCATTTAGTTCTTACCTTCAAGATTTCAYAGTTCTGCTATTTTCTTGCATTCCTATTGCCACTGCTGCCAATAAAACCAGCAAGCCAGCACCAGTTTCAAGCCCTAATACTGTAAAATTACTTGATGTACATATATATAATTGTGTGTATATACACACACATATATAGATATGATTAAATCAAATTTGAACCAAGTATGTCCAGATACACACACAAATATGCACAGATAAAAATAAAAGAAACTACAAACCAGTGACTTTTTTTTTTTTTTTAAGCAAGCACTGGTCAACAGATGATTACAGAAAATCCACACAGTAAAAAGAGGGGTTGAAGAGCAATCGCAAAGGGTTGTTTGACACTATAAAGGACAGAGGAGGAGAAAGAGATTTCAAAGGATTTGTAGCCAAAATAAAGGCTTCAGGAATCTCTTGTCGGTCTTAAACTTTCCTGATATTTTCATTGCTTTGTCACAATCTTCATGGAAATTTAAACTGGTATCTTTGGGACAGAAATGGTATCTTTCTTACGCAACTGCAGAATATAGAAGTTTTAGCAGAATGGAAGAGTTTCCATTCCATTCTGTATTTCTACAATATAAATTGAATCAAAAAATAAATTACTCAAAATCACAATAACAAAGCCAACTTAGGTACTAGTTTCAAACTGGAAGGACAATAAAATATATGCAGAGGAACAAAGACTTATATTCTTAGTAATATCAATTAATTTGTAAGTCTGGCTAGGCACCTTAGAAGATACTTCACCTGACAGGAGGATAATATTGCTGTTAAAAAAAGTGAGATTAGTGTAAAGCACACAACTATATTCAGAGTCATACTTGAACTCTGAGAACAGACAGACCTTCTACCATATACATAGAAGCCAATTTAGAACACAGACACAATATAAAAAATAAACACAAAAAAATAAACCCAACACAATGAATAATCTCCACCCCCATGTCTTCAGGGGAACAGAGTATTTAACCAAGCCACCAATGAGATCAAAGTTTTGCCAGCAAATATAATCCTGAAGAAAATATGCATGAGAAAACACCAGCAGGAAGTTGGAGGATGCTCAGTGTATTCTCAGGAAGACTATAAAATGAAGTAGCTGTATTTTTTTTTGTTGTAAGACAGATCATTACTGTTGATTATTCATATATCTAGGAGCATGTGAACTACCAGCTACCACTAAAAAAAAATTGATAGACGATATAGACACAGCAAACCTACACTTGCCTGAGGCTATGAATCTAAATCCACCAATAGTATCGCTTACATAAACTGTTAGAGAAAAGACAGCTTCCTACAGCTACCTAGTGCTTGGAAACTCTATCCTCTTTGCAAGTCCAAAACTCTGGAATTTCCTTTTAAAATGAAAAGGCCAAAATTCAAAATTTCCCATTGAGTAGAATTTCAGGAAGAAGGAAAAGAATTATCAACCCGATCCTTTGGATCCAACTTTTATGTCATAAGATTCTCATTAGCATAATCTCACTTATGAATGACTTTCAGAAGACTGGTATTCAGTCCAAATCTTGGTCTTATGTCTTCCCTTTTCTCAGGGCAGGTTTCAAATCACACTCCATTTCTCTGGCCTTTCCAACTACGCTTCCTAAGCTTTTCTGCCTCCAGACTCCATCTAAAAGTGACTGTCCGCTTCTTGAGACCTTCTAGATGCACTGCTGTCTCCCCAAAAACTGACTGAGCAATTTCCAAATCCTACTTGACTGATAACAGATTACAGTTTAATTCCTCACAAAGAAGCAGTAGCGGAAGTAAAACCATCTCAAATTTGCAAAAGGAATTCTGAATCAATCCTGCTATACTCGGATCCATGCTTCAGGGAGACAAACAAGCAAACCACCCACCCAAATTCTTCATGCTGATTTCCACCACAATTGACTTCTCCATGACTCTCCAAAAACCAAGCAGTATCACTCCAAGAGGCCACTCCTCTTTTCCTCCTGCACATCTTTGCCTCTGCTTTCACATCTGCTCCTTCTCCAGAAGAGCACCAAGAGTCTTTGCAAGACTTCACATCTCCTCTGTCAAATGGCAGCAACAGACAGTCACTTCAGCAAATTACAAAGGCAGACTGACTCTTCTTCACTGAATGAATGACCTCCTGCTTCTACAGCAGATAATCACGGTACTCTTATTGTGCAGTTCTGTGTGGGGCACAGATTTGGGGGTTTCACAGCTGTTCTGCCCATCGTGTGACTCTAACATGCAAGATTACAGGATACTGAGAGTTTACAACTTCCATGGTACTTTTTCCTAACTTCTATCCCCAGATAATTCTGCTCCATGTTAACAATTAAACCATCTTTACCCCAGGAATATTACTCCAAGCTGAAAAGTGAAAGAAACAGAAAAGGCATCAACCAGTCTTACAACAAAAATGGACTTTGTTGTTATTAACAACCTGTATCTATATTATATAGAAACCACAAGCTGTACATAGAGTCCTAAAATTACTACATAATTTTGAGGCAGAACTGTAGCATTAAAAGTCGTTCAACCTTCTAAAATATTTTCAAGTAATTGTACTTGAAAATTTGATGAGACTTATATTCATTTTCAAATATCTAAAAAGGATATTTGGAAGGAAAAAAAGGCACATGAGTAGATGAGTTGGTCAAATGTGTCAGACTGTATGAACTTCCTTGAACAATTATTTCTGAGTTAATTAAAAAAAATAGCTGCTCCAAGAACAACGTATGGGTAGTAAACTTCAAATGGTCAAAACCCAACATCATTAGAAAACTAACATATGGCAAAACCTTAAGCAATGGAAAATTCTGATACAAGAAACACAAGTCAGACAGTATGTAGCCTGATCAATTTATGAAATGTTTCTGACAAGAAATTAGACAAAAAGAACAAATAAACTTGTTTGTTTGTTCACTGAATACAGAATGGAAGCCTTCACTGACAGATGTCTTTGGAAGAAAATGCAAGAACACCACACACGCAAATACAAGCAAACCAGAAAAAAAAGTCTCAATGTAGACAATTTCATCAGGTTCCTTGGAATGACTGACAGCTGAACTGCTCAATTCAGAAGTAGAAGAAAAAACATCTGCCTCAACGTTCTCATCAACAAAAGAGCCAAGAGAGCCTTAGAAGAAGATCAAAGTGCAGCGGCTTCCTTTGCTGCTATAAAGATTATGGTACGGTGCAAAATCAAGCTACTTGCAAAGTAAACCCAGATTTAAATCCGACTTAATATTTATGTTTAAAAATCAACTAAACTGCAAAATTTGCAGTCTTTTATTGCAGTCTTTTACTGGTTACATAGTAAACCCACAACTTCAAAAATTGCTATCCTTTACTCTTTTTTTTCTTTCTTCCGTGTGAGCTTGTTGGCACCATTCATCTAACAGGCCTACTGCACAAGGTCATGTTTTTGTCTGTGATACTTCCAACAACTTGACAACTACTGCTATTCTCTTGGGATTCTTCTTTATCTCAAATAATAGAAATGTGAATCTCCTAATGCAGAAAGTTAAATCCCAAATGGGCCTCTGAAACAAGTGTTATGTTCACATAAATATGGAAAATACAGTGGTAAAACCAAATGTCCCTGAGCTAATGGCAGCTGCAGCAAAACACACAAGGATCATGACTGTATAATTTTTAAAGATTCTCAGAAAATAAATGAAATAAAATAATTTTTAAACAGGAGTATCTGGACTTGCACAACTTGCAGGGAAAAACCCTGTTGATAATGGATAGGTAGGGGATGGCTGCACTGGGTAGAGTTAGCATAAATGAAAACAATTTCGTATTATTACCTTCCTGCTTGCCCTCAGTCCATTTATAATATGTTTATCTATTAGCAAATACTCTAACCTTCTCAGGATGAAAACTTTAGGCACACAAAGCACAATGGAGATTGGATCTTCAACACAAGTACATACAGCATGGATCAGAGGCAAGAAACAGCACTTAGAAGTGCTTGCACACAGTTTTACTGTGGCAGTAATTCACCTTGATCTAAAGCTTGTGTAAGAAACCAGAACAGTATACAAAATTTCCAAGCAGAAGCCATGGTTTAAGCTTAGTCGTTGCTTCAGATTGTTTTTAAAGGACTTAAAATTTTTAAATACCTTCAAGAACATGCACTCACATTTCTAGGAAGCTATAAAATAAGAATCAATTAAGCAAGAATATGCATTTGCAAAATTTGAAGTAAAAAAGTAGGAGACTTCATCAAAAAGAGTGAATCTTTAGTATCACTTTTTGTACTGATTCTTCTCTTATGAACACAATTCAATTTTTTAGACATTTGTCCTTAGCATTCCTATTCCCTAATATATAGTGATAAAATTGTATCAATAGAGCTTTTTTACATACATATAAGTATATATACACACACAACAAAATATATAAGTAGATTTTATGTATAGTTATACATAGTTAATATAAACAGTTACATTACATACCTTTCAAACAAATGCCTACTATGTTAAGGAGAGCAGTTACTGATTATGTGAAGTCTAACTTCATACACCTATACAGTTTGTTTATAAAAAGTGTGCAAGTTCAGTTCTTAGAGAACAAATATATTTTGTTTGACTCAGTATGTCGCCTTCTTGTCTAGGCAGGAAAAAAAAAAAAAAATGGAGACCAATGCTGTAATCCTTTCAGAATAAAATGTTTAAATACAAACATGATTGCCATTGTAGACTGTTTAATTTAGAGAGATTGTATTTCAGTTCTGGTTTTGAGAAGTTTGCTGATTTGACTATAGAGAGTACTTCAATGCTTATCTTAATTGTTTAGATAAGATTTGTTTGCATTTGGCAGGTAAAAAAACATGGGTGTGGAATATAGGAAGATTGAGAAAAGACTGGCATTTTACCAGATTATGCTTATTTTAAACTATAGTGTGTAGAGGAGCAAACAGTCTCAATGAACCTGCCAGGGGCTGGTCTTTGGGGAGTGAATTTGAAGCGCAAGATTGACTGGCAGGATTCAAGATTTTCAACAAACTGGAAAGGATTACCATGATAACTACCAAAACACTACTTAAGGCTTAGCATACTACTCAAATGCAAATGATATAAGACACACTTAAATAAGTTTAAAAAAAAAAATTGTGCTTTATGCTTACCGTAGGGGTTTGTTGTTCTTTAAGCAAACTTCCTATCTCTTAAATGTATTTTAAAAAGTGTTTCAACAACAAGATTTTAATATAAAATTAATCATTGGCACATGGATATATTTTACATGTAAGAAATTCTGCTACAGAAAATAAAATTACTGCTATAAAAAAAAAAAAAAACAACAATGCTATCGGTTTTTACTTCAATATCAGCTTGTATTAAGCTTTTCCACTTTTTCGTTAAGGTAGTATGGCATGCCATAGGCATTCCATTTAGAGGTTCTCAAAAGGAAACTTGTCATACATATCAACTATATCAATTTTGGTGGGGAGACTACTGGAATAGGATATCTGAGGAATATATTTTTGGGATGTTTACATGACAGTATGTATTTACAGTGCACGTTATAAAAACAAACTGCACAAACACATCAGCTGCAGGCACGTATGCAGTAGATCTGACATTGTGTATCAATCTGTCTGCAGACAGATATGACTTATAGCTTTGTATTCATCAGTCAAGTGAAATAAAATTTGGGTTTCCTGTGTGTTAGTGTTTGACTTTTTTTAGATCCACACAGGCTCTAGCGCTTTTCTATCTCTACTTCAATCATATTATGTCCGTGAGTTCCACAGGCTAATTGTGGTACCAGCGATGGCGTAACCATGACAGTCAAAGGATGTATGCAAGTCAAAGTTTGCAGAACAAGGTAGCATCTCTTACTGAGTGCAGTTGGAAGAAGTTAGCAAGACTTGCTTGGAATACAAACAAGCCTTCAGCCTTCAAACTAATTGAGACTTTTAATTACATGTGGATTTTTTCAGAATTCAAATTTGCTGGCTTTTGGTTTAATTCCACCTTACCTATTTTCAATAGAGTAGCTCAAAGCAAACAAAGCCATGTCTAACTCTGAGAAGTCCAGTCCGTAAGCAAAGAGACAAGCTTTTTCTTTCATGCTTTAGGGATAAATGATAAAGACAAACAAAATGCAGGAGGAGGAGGAAGAAATTTATTTGGAATCATCTAGCAGTTCACTGGCAAAGAGGAAACCTAGGTTTAAAGTAATTCAAAGTCAAGAATAAATTTAGATTAAAATTATTCCAACTATTGGAAGAATCATTTATTGCTTATTCTAAAATCATAATCACTAGAAAGACACTAACTTTTTTGTATGGGATCTCTGAACTATTTACCTTACACTGTGACCCCGAGCAGCTCTGAACAGTCCCAAATCTTTCTAAGTTCCTTATATACATTCCACTCTTTAATCATTCTTCTAATCCACCATTGAATCTCTTGATTTTTTTGTTATTATATTTATTTGAGATGAAGTGACCATGATTCATCCCTCATAATAATGGCAAGGATATACCAGTTTTATACAGTTATATAGCACTCTGCATATTTATTTGATAAAGTTAGCAGGGTAGATACCAAATGTACATTTTTTCCAAAAAATATATTTTCTACATTAAGCAGCTAACTTAGGATCTTAGCTTTTGTGCTCTCAATTTACCCACAGTTAGTATACAGTTAATGGAGTTCCAGGTGTGTCCAGTTGGCAATTTGGAATACTTACATAAATTACTTAAGTGTCAACGCTAAATGAGTTAACAACTAACTCAGATCTGAAAATTTAATGGCTCATGAAACACTACCAGAAAGGAGAGTATCTTAGGCTTCCATAGGAATCTGCTCTCAGCTTACTGCAACTAAATGTATCTTTACCAACACCTAAAAGAAAGATATTAAAAATAGGTATTAATCCTCAGTGAAGCCCATGTGGCAATGCTAATGGGAGAGCTGCTCTTTCCTGAGCAGACTCAAATTCACCTAAAGAACTGTCTTGATTACACTCTTAGTAATCATGATTGATGACTGACGTAAGACTCCTTGTCTCTCAAGGAGTGACTAGAAGTCAAAACAATCTTTGGACTAGAGCTATAGCTGGTGGAATATCAGAGAGACCAACAAAGGAAATAGCAGAATAACCTCAAGAACTTGTCTTTCTGTTGAATTGCTTGGTCTATTTAGCTTATTCAGAAGAAAGTTAAGAGGCAACCTGATTACAGTTCTTATGCATACCTGCATGAGAAGATATCTGAAAGTAGATGGCTCCATAATTTCGCAGACCAAAAGTAGGAAAGAATGAAGGATGTCTGCAATTTAATCTGACAAATTCACTACAGAAATGATATTTTAAGCGTTAAAAGTGAGGGAAAGTAACCGTTTGAACAATGTTTCATGGGATACATTGACTTCTCCATCACCAAAAGTATTTTTATGAAATCCTAGACTCACCAAAGTCAATGGCAAAACTATCAGTGACTTCAAAGAAAGCAAAAGGTTGAAGGGTCAGAATTTCAGCTGGAACTCAAGATCATTTATACTTCTAAAATGTTCGTATTTATACAGACTAATGGCTTGAGGCAGAAATTAGCAGGCAATATTGCATGACTTGCCTTATTTAGCAGACAGACTAAATGCTTACAATGCTCTTTCTAAAAATCTAGAGTTGAGCTGTGTGTTTGCCCTTTGCTAGGTCCCTCTGAAGTTCTCTACTAGTCTTCTCCAACATCAACAAGCCTAAATAATTTTACACAGACTACATGGAATGTTGCTACCTTTTGATGATTTACAACAGAAAGTACTAGAAGTTCTTTTAGCCACGAAGACATGCACGATCATTCAGAAACAAGCTTTCCTTGCTTATGGTTCAAGCTAGCCAGTTGTGTATGATGATATCACTATCYGTAGTAGTAGAGCTAGTTAGAAAACACTGTGTGGAAACTTACAGGGATTCAGAAATCAGGCAAAGCAAGTCCCCATTTATCTATAATTGCTGTACAGTCAACTGTTGCAATCACAAGTCAAAATACAAATTTTCTTGCTCAAGAATTACAAAACATTTGAGAGGTTTCCTTTCAAAAGCAAATTTCCCTTTCCCTCTGTCAGATGGTAGTATCTCATTGAAATAAAATTACATACTCCCAATTTATTCCACAAATCAAATTAAAATTTTATTTTTGGCACAGCAGAGAGCAGTTTAGATGTAGCCTGGTATTCTACATGTCTGCCCAGTCTGATGTCTGGATAAACACCAGGGATTTCATCATAGTAACACACGTTAAGCCTTTCACCAAATATTCTGAAGTTACAGTATTAAAGAGCTACAGATGCTAAGAAAATGATGTCATGATCTTGTGATATTTAGTCCATGTTCTAAGTATGGTGGGATTACGAAAATAATGCAAAAAGATTTTTGGCTAGGTAGATGACAGATGACACAGCTTTACTAATTCAAATCACAATACTGTGATAACTGAGGGCAGAAGGATGCATGTTTATGGTTTAAGTTCCATCTTTTTTGATGCTCCAAAGTATTTCTCAAAAGCTGGTATTAATAACTCAAGGAAATACAGGCTGGGACTGCAACAAAACCAAATGCCTGGATATGTGGAAAACCAAAATATATACATTCTAAGGAAAAAAAAAAAAAAAAAAATCAAACGTTACTTGGAATCACCTATGTGTATTTATTTCAGTATCATGACTGGATTCGGCCTACTGAGGACTTTAAGATTATAAGAGGCACTCTATATTGCTTCAGTTCAATGCCATTGAGCTGTATTTTGTGTCCAGGTAGCTAAAAGCAATCACAGCTTCACTAAAAACAGAAAACACATTACACTGAAATAGGATCTAACACATATTGCTTGGGGAGGTTTCCTGTGGATCGGCAGAACAGTTGAAATAACCTTGATCTTTCATTGTCTGGGGATCACAACAGAACAAGAGAAAGAAGAGAACGAAGTAGGAGAAACCCAGGTACCTCATAAAGCGACAGGTACAGGAACACCGACACAATGGCTCCAGCATGAGAAAGAGCATGCTCTCAGACTAAATGTTTCACAATTCTCGCAGTAGAAAGAGATTTTCTAACATCTAACCATAATTTCCACTGCACTGTTTCTTACCCTACCTACCATAGATGATGGATGGATACAGCAAACAAATCACTCTCCCATCTTTGCATCATCCTTTCTCTTCCTTACACTCAGAACTGATTTTTAGAAGAGGATATTCACTGGGTGAGAAGTATGCCGAGAAGCAGCGCCTCAGTCAAGGCTGGAAAGCGGGGCGAAGCCACGAGGTCGAGCACCTTGCCCGACTCAGCCAGCGCGGTGGGGCGGCGGGCTCCGCCCTGCGGAGCTCCCTGCCGGCGGCGCCCGGTGGCGGCAGCGCGGGCCGCTGTTGCCACCTGCTGCTGGAAGCGGGGACCCGGGGCGGGCCGGAGGGTCGGCCGGGGGGAGCCGGGCCCGCCGCGGGGAGGCGGCCGCCGGCCGCGTGGGGCGGTGCGCCCGGCGCCGGCGGCCGCAGAGTCGTGTCTGACGGGAGGGGTGTGCGGCAGGGGCTGGCGCGGCCCCTCACCTGGCAGGGACGGAGAGGAAAGCGGTGCGGCAGGGAGGAGGGAAGCCCGGGTATAAACGAAGGGAGATGAGTCAGAAAAATGACCCAGATAAGCAGAGCTCAGTAGATAAAGTCCAGGCGGTGTATATGATGTGTTTCCATGCAGTTTCCTGGCCTCTAACGTTTGCAGTGGGCAAATTTATATTTATTGATGGATTTAACGGCTGTTCGAAACGTAACAGAAGGAAGATAATCAGTGTGACACTAATAATACAAGGTTGTGTATGGTGCCATAATTGGTCACTGCAGAAGAGTGGCAACGAATACCGAAGGAAGCACGAGTCAGTTAAGATAAAGCAATCAATTGTAAGAGATCTACCACATTCCCTACCGAGGGAGTTCATGCCTAAATAGAAAAAACACAGTTAGTACCCTATTACGGATCATTCAACAAGCATGTTAATAATGACTTTTAAATGGTAAAAGCTGTAAGATAATATGCAACATAGAAGACACCATAGCAGAACGTTTACTCTGTTAAGTATATTTTTGAGACATCATGCAGAGTCTAAATTTTAGAATATTACAACTATTACTCAAAGCAACTAGGCAGAAATACCAAAAGAGGAGAAGCACCACTTGATTTACTTCTGAACAGTGTACAAAACAGTTGGAGACACCCTAACAGTCTTAAACGAAATCGCTTTATAGGACAGGAGAAAAAGATTTTTAAAAATAACACCATAAAATTAGACTTTACAAGGAGGAATTACATTAAAATGAGAAGCCAGTTAAAAGGGTAAAAAAGCTTGGAGGTCAGAAGGAAGCTTACTGACACTCCATTAGAGGTTCAGAGAAAAAAAAAAAAAAAAAATCATGAACTGAAAAATTCAAAAGCCCTTTTTTTCCCTAGTCTTTTCACATCCCCATTATTCCTACTCCTCAAAACCACATATATGATTAAACATAAGAGCACGGGGGACACCTGTAAATAAAAGATACTCTTCAAAAAGTGGAAATCAGCCAAAGAAAATAGAAAAGTAAAAAGTCTCGTAAGGTCAATGTAAATTGGACAAGAACAAAAAGGTCTAAACCCAATTTGCCAAATGCATAGCTAGTAATAAAACTGCTTTCAAACACATCAGATGTATGAAGCCTGACAGGAAACAGTTGGGCATGCAGATAATCTGGCTGTAAAAAGAGCACAAAAGAAAGAGAATCAGAAAAGGTTAAAGAAAATATTTGTGTTAGGATTCACAACCATAGAAAAGGTCAAAGAGGTTCTCAGACAAGATCTATACTTCTCAAGCGATATATTTTGGGCACCATCTCAAACTGAACAAGTTTCAGAACATACAAATCCAAATTTAAGAGGGTTCTYGAAATGATGCTGGAAACTACAAACCAGTCGGTCTGACTTCTGTGCCTGTAAAATTTCTATGCATTATATTGAAGAACAACTTTTTTAAAGAACATACAGATAAACCAATGTAATGAGAAAGAGAGGTAGCATGTCATTTTGTAGTAGACACTCATGAGCAACAAACTAAATAGTACTGCTTTAATGGAGTCAACAAAGGCACTGGTAAGAGTGATCAGACTGATACTGGATTTGCGAAAGGCTCCTCACAATCCTTACCTAAGGCTTCAGAAAAAATTATGCTGTCGTGGGATAAGAGGAAAAGTCTACTCTGATTAAAAATAAAAACTGCTCAAAAATATAGGAAACCAATTACAAAAATGAATGATCAGTTTTCAAAGTACGGAGTTGTGACAGTGGAGCCTTACTAGGATCTTTTCAGGTTGCTGTGCTGTTTAATGAATGTGAGGTGGTAATGTTGGCAGATAATAAAAGCTAGCCACTTTAAAGCTGACCACAAACATGTGCAAAAGGATCTCTCAAATATTCAGTGTCAATACATGCAAAGTAGATGGAAAAAAAGAACCCAAACTGTAAAAATACTGTGAGGATACAAAATTAGCAACTACTGCCCCAGAAAAGGCACTCAGATTTTTTTCATAGTTCTCTGAAAACACAAACTCAATAATCAGTAACAGTTAAAGAGCAAACAGAATGTCAGTAACAATACAGAAAAAATGGAGCCTGAAATAGAAGATGATGTGATACCATGGCACAGGCATATGGCACACATAAATCTTGAAAATAGCATACAGAGCTAGTCACCTCACTTGCAAAGAAAAGAAAGAGAACTATGGGTCGTAGACTGGTGACAAGGAAAATCAAAAGAATAGACAATGTGTACGAAAGTCATTCCAAACAAACTTTTCAATTACTGCAAAAAGATAAAATAGAGATCTATAAAAATTACATAATGAGCATAGTGCCACTCATCTTCCCCCCCCCCCGGTTATCCACACAGGAGATCAGGTACTAAAGCTAGTTAGATCTCCATTTGACCAAATATAGCATATAGTCTTAACTGCTTCCTTAAAAGAGGAATTATAAGGAAAAAACACACCAGTAAAAATATGTACACTGAAAGAAAAAGAAAAAGAAAAAGAAAAAGAAAAAGAAAAAGAAAAAGAAAAAGAAAAAGAAAAAGAAAAAGAAAAANAAAAAGAAAAAGAAAAAGAAAAAGAAAAAGAAAAAGAAAAAGAAAAAGAAAAAGAAAAAGAAAAAGAAAAAGAAAAAGAAAAAGAAAAAGAAAAAAAGGGATTGACCTTGCAAGTTTTACTAAATCCTCATTTTAACTGCCTTGTATTTAAATTAGATTTTAATGGCTATATACATGTAAGTGGCGTTAATTTTTTTATACAAATTTTTTGTATGTTCAAATGTATTCAAATCTAACAAACACATGAACAAATCACAAATGGATTGTTGTGGCAAACATCCTTTTCTTCTAAACCTTTTGACTTAATGAAAAAAAGTGTGACTGCATTATCAGAAGGTCTTAGTCAATTAATAAGTCTTTCTTAATTTTCATAATGTTAAAATCTCTGTGTAGTTCAGCAATGTATAAAAGTATGACCACTGGAAAATATTTCTGCTATGGAAAGGAGACTCTCTTTCTCCCTCCCTCCCCCCAGTTTTTGCATGGTACTAATGCTAATACCATACATTTTGTTGTTTTTATGCTTAGGATTTTGTAGTCATCCCTCTTAGGAGTGACTACACAGTACACAAATGAGAAATAATAGTACTGCTTTTTTCCTTTTGGGAGAACAGAACTTTCCTGAAACTTTTCTCTCAAAGTTTCAAAGTTAATCAGACTTCCAAGAAAAAAAATAAACTGTTTCAACTGAAACAACTGACAAACAATGCAGTTACAGTTTCTTACAAAACTTCTCTATTAAATTACATTCATATGTTCTTAACAACAACAAAAATCTTTAATTATCCAAACTATCCAATGTGGCAGTAATTAGTCTCTGCTGATTCAAATATTGTGAAAAAACTCAGTATGATTTTCCTCATTTAAAAAAACTAACTTCTTTAAAATGTATTTTGCCTTATAGAAAACTGGTTTAATTCTACAAATTTATTTTTAACTGTAAATTCCAAAAGGATGTATCACATAAACCACTCAGTTCCTTACTTGGTGATATGAATATTTCTGCCCTTCATTATCCTGACGTGTTGCATGCATACTTAAAGAAAGTGATAGCCGAGCTTGTATTTTTTCCTTAACAACTGCTGCTATTGCTCTATAGGCCTCTGGTCACTGTGAACTAAGCTTCAGAAAATCTCAGAGAATAGAAAGAGGACTTGAGGCATGCTTTCAATACTCAGGACTGTCTTTCAGGGCCTTCACCCACAGCTCAGGGGTTTATGTCACACCCATTAGAAGCCCCACCTGTTTCCAAGGACCTTCGTTGTCCTTCCTCACTAGCTGCCTCTGGCAGGAGTGGCCAGACAAGGGCTCCAGAATTGCTTCTGGCTGCTCAGTACAGAACACTGTGGGCATACTAACAGCATCAAAGCAATAGAAACATTTGCAGCAATACATATGTGTGGCACTCTAATTTAACTCTAGTCTGTCTTTTATAAAAGTAATTTTGTGTATTCCATTGTTTTCCTTACCAATAATTTCACAATAGGAGCTTGTAAAGCAATTATAAGCAAATAAAATGTGTAAGCTTGCAATCTAACAGCAGGCATAATGTAATGAATATGGTAGCATAAAGCTGAGAAGAAATAGAGGAAGAAGACTGAGGATTACAGTGTGAAGTTTTTAGGAAGTGCTAGTTCACAGGACAGAAAAATGCTGAACCAACCAATCTTTCCTTGGTGGTGTCTCAGAAGAACCTAAACACATGTTGAAAAGGCTATCAGAGCGGAAGCTTAAGCCATAATCTTTTAAGTTTTCAGGTGTCTGAATGCACAATATTTGATTAAGAAAAAAAAATGTTTAAAGAATTTCAGTTCTCAATTTAAGCCAGAACCTAGTGGCCTTCTATGATAGAGTGACTACATCAGTGGACATGGGAAGGGCTACAGATGTCATCTGTCTGGACCTCTGTAAGGCCTTTGACACGGTCCCCCCCAACATCCTTCTCTCTAAACTGGACAGGTATGGATTTGATGGGTGGACTGTCCGGTGGATGAGGAACTGGTTGGATGGTCGCATCCAGAGGGTAGTGGTCAAYRGCTSAATGTCCAGATGGAGATYGGTGATGAGTGATGTCCCACAAGGGGTCCGTATTGGGACCRGTACTGTTTAATATCTTCATCAATGACATAGACGGTGGGATCGAGTGCACCCTCAGCAAGTTTGCAGACGACACCAAGCTGAGTGGTGCGGTTGACACACCTGAGGGACGGGATGCCATCCAGAGGGACCTGGACAAGCTTGAGAAGTGGGCCTGTGTGAACCTCATGAGGTTCAACAAGGCCAAGTGCAAGGTCCTGCACCTGGGTCAGGGCAACCCCCGGKRTCAATACAGGCTGGGGGATGAAGGGATTGAGAGCAGCCCTGCCAAGAAGGACTTGGGGGTACTGGTGGATGAAAAGCTCAACATGAGCCAGCAATGTGCGCTCGCAGCCCAGAAGGCCAACCATATCCTGGGCTGCATCAAAAGAAGCATGGCCAGCAGGTCGAGGGAGGTGATTCTGCCCCTCYACTCTGCTCTGGTGAGACCCCACCTGGAGTACTGCATCCAGCTCTGGAACCCTCAGCACAAGAAAGACACAGACCTGTTGGAGTGGGTCCAGAGGAGGGCCACAAAAATGATCAGGGGGATGGAACACCTCTCCTATGAAGAAAGGCTGAGAGAGTTGGGGTTGTTTAGCCTAGAGAAGAGAAGGCTCCGGGGAGACCTTATTGCGGCCTTTCAATGCTTAAAGGGGGCTTGTAAGAAAGATGGGGACAGACTTTTTAGCTGGGCCTGTTGCGACAGGGCAAAGCGTAATGGTTTCAAACTAAAAGAGGGTAGATTTAGACTAGATATAAGGAAGAAATTTTTTATGCTGAGGGTGGTGGAACACTGGCACAACAGGTTGCCCAGAGAGRTGGTAGATGCCCCATCCCTGGAAACATTCAAGGTCAGGTTGGATGGGGCTCTGAGCAACCTCATCTATTTGAAGATGTCCCTGCTGACTGCAGGGGGTTTGGACTAGATGACCTTTAAAGGTCCCTTCCAATCCAAACTATTCTATGATTCTATGAACTAACAGGTAGAGTTTTGTAATTAACCTGCACTGACTGCAATCACTTTACGGATCATTCCTTTAATAAAGAGATACAGATTTGCCACCTGACAGAAAAAATGTTCTATATATATTCTTACATCCAGGATTTTTTTCATAACTTAAATGGACAGAAATAACAATTTTGGGCAGCTGGTTTACTTTCCAGTATAACAATGTCCAAAGAACTCGATCCAATCATGTATTGTTTTGTCCTCATAACTTGTTTAAACAGTAAAATGTCTTTAGGGAAGATACCCATTCATGACAAATATTTCAGTATTATGAGTTTCAAATGATTATGCTTATACACATACACTGTTATTAGGATAAATAATGCTCAGGTCACCTCTGGACCTTCCATAAGATAAACTAATCATGAGTCTTATTTTCCAGATGTTGAGTCATTCTTTCCTGATTGCTTTCCATTTAGAGCATCTCTTGGACCTATGATCACTGAGATTACGTGATACTTCAATGCGTGAAGAATTCCTGCACATAACATTTAAATAATGCAGCGCAAGAGACATTTTATCCTCCTCCTCCAGTGAAATCATTCAGTTAACCTTTGACAAAGTCTCTCCTAGCTCATCATTTCTAAGTGTCAGTGGGAGCAGTCAAGTAAGAAAACAAAACCAAAATTTTCTCATGTTCCTTTGTCACTAATAGCCAAATACTAAAGAATAAACATTTATTTTGCCCACTAACATTTGAAGTACATTCACTTCCTGCACATCTGTCTTGAATTCAGGGCAGAAGATATGTCTGTTGTTCAAGGTTGTACTTCTGTTAGCAGAGCAAGCTCTGCCGTAAATACGACTTTCAGTAAAATAATCTCAAATCCAGATTAAAAGGTTGGTCTTTACCAGCTGTTAGGTGAATCTGCCTGCCCTTTCCATAACTATTTTTCCTATTACGTTCTTTTATATAACCTCCTTTTCTAGTATCACTGACCAACAATGAGTTGAGGGCTGTAATAAAGAGCGCCTTGGTCTTCCATATGTTTTTGTTTTGTTTTTG
>JAYKAV010000877.1:824152-834629 GCA_035582835.1 Phoebastria nigripes | reverse complement strand
TTTTTTTTTTTTTCTTTTTCTTTTCTCAATTGTCAGAGTGGGACAGGTAGCTCCATCAAATTCTGTAGATTACCAGTGTCTCAGAAAGCGGGGGGGAAATGACTTCTTTAATGAGGATATGAGAAAGGTTGTCCAAAATTCAGAGGCAGAAATCTCCAAACTACTTCCAACAGAGCCAGGGCAACCACAAGCTGCTATGCAAAACCTTACAGAAATACAGTTAGAGTATTGCAGCCATGCCAGAGGTAACACAGTGCCTGAAATGATAAACCCTGCTAAGAGAAACTTATTGAATTGGAAAAGATGACAGACAACTTCAAAAAGAGAATCACATACACTGATTTTGCCAGACTTCTACTTTCAACACTTAYAAGGCATGCTCAGATTGATTTTGGTGAACAAAATTAATTTCAATTTTGGAAATAAATACTAGATATAAATCTGTCTGTGTAGTAAACGTAATATTTATCTGCATGAAATACAAAATTTGCTTTTCTTCTGGCTGATATCTTCAGTTTAATTTTTTCCTGCTATTTTTCCACATACAGAGAACATTTTTTTGCTATTCTTCCTGCACTTGTTAGCAGCCATTAAAGCGTAAACATAGAAGAAGATACACTGTATCTTTATAAGCATAGGATTGGGAAAGGCCCTGACAACCATATTCTCTGCAACATAGTTACAATTTCAAACAGTTGTTACATGTCATGTGATGACACACAACTTTATTAAAAAGAGATATCTTATTTAAGGGACATGGTCCCAAAACGCAGCCACAGGCTTAATATGCAATTATATATTAATGTATAGTGTGCTCATCATAGATTACCATATGCAGTTAACTGGAATCTTGTTGGATCTCTAATTTAAGCACATGTTGCGTCTCTGAAATGTTAAGAAAAAACCCCAAAAGACTAATGTTAAAACCAAAGTCTTTTCTCTAGGAAGAAAATCTGAGCTATAAAGGAAAAATATGTAAGAAGCGCTTGTCTGGCATTTCTCAAGCTTTGGCTGTATCATGCAGCCAAATACAGCTATATTTCCAGTGGGAACATAATACTGGATAAAGGATATTTGCGGTATAGTGAAAATAAAAAAGCAAGCTAAATGCCTGGATAAAGTGTTTTGCATACTTGATAGATGATTGTAAAAAAATAGGCGTCAGTAAAACCTTGTGTGAAACCAGAGAAACCATGAGAAGTGGACTCATTTTTGTACTAATAACATAGAGAAATGGCACTGCGACTAGAGAGACCAACATTTCTTACAGTTCTAGCCTAGACTGCATAAAATAGCTGGGAGTTCTGTTAGCAATTAGAATCTACTAAAAAAAACCCTCATAACAACAACAGAAATCAACCTACCCTACTTTAAAGCACTACTAGAAAGACGTACTAGAGTTCAGTACAAATGTGCTCTGATTATTACAACTACTCCTTCCACACTGTAAAACTATTTTAAAAGCAGCCAGGGTTTGGGAGTTTGTCTTACTAAACCTATTTCAAAGTCAGAAGCAGACAAATGCAATTCTACAAGCAGACACTTAACAAGGATATCATCATCCAAGAAAGCTATTTAGCATATATTACAATATTCTGAGATCTGCCATTAAATGCCATCTGATCACACATGCATGAAAACGTACCTAAGTGTTCAAGACTAGTTAACAAAATATCATAAACAATTCAAATTTTCAAGTTTCCAAAACAATCTTTCATCAAGGATTGTTTCTTGCAGACAATATTTCACCATTTTTTTGTATCTTAAAAAGCAAACAAGAATACACCAAAAAACCCCAGCCAAACAAAAAAATTTTACAAGACATTAAATACAACACTTGCCCAGGTTTCAAGTTATTTTAAGCTCTTCAGTTAAACACAATATGAATTAAAACTTGAAATGCTAAATTTATTAGGTGAATTAATACCCAGCACAATTGTTTTCCCTTCTGCTCCTGTAACACTTTGAAATTTGTCTAAACCGTTAGAAAAATAAAACACAATAGCATGCAAAGCAAGAAATGGACTGAATACCACACTGCATTGAAAGTTTCTCTCTCTTTCTGGGTGCTTTTCTATGGCCAGTAAAAAAAAAGAAATAACAGAAAAATAAGCTACAATTCTTCAGCAATTTGCATGAACCCTGCATCCCACATACATGCTTTATATGTAATATAGGGAATATTTACAAGAAAACCTATAAAGAAAGTTGCCTAATACCACAAATTGTCAGGGCGGGGGGGGGGAGTTTCATTTGACTACCTTTCAAATTTATGAAAAAACATTGCTTGTGTTGTACTGAGTGCGATATGGGTAAATGTACATGTCACTGTACATTAAACATGGCAAAAACTCAAGACCACCACTAAAACCCTGGGCCAGGGGACTAAGAACACTGATCACATTTATTGCTGTAGTTATTGTCATACACCTTAAGTCTTAATGTATAAAGATGAAGATATATCAACTGCCCATTTTGCTAATGCAGGCACTCTTTAACATCATTTTAATTTTTGATAGTACCTTCTCATTAGTATATTCAAACTGCAGCAGATAAACCAGTAATCTATAAAACTCAAAAATATGTAAAACCCTTACTTTTTAACAAGCAAGTAAAAATAGTGCATACATAAAGGTGAAGYGAAATACTTGGGCTTGCAATCTTACAATTTCCCCATGGGCTCTATAGTTAGATCACTCAGAGAACTCTGCATGGAGTGACTGATGCCAGAAATACTTCTTGGTGAGATGTCTGCTCTATTTTCCTTGTCCCCACCATGCAAATTTCTTTCCTGCTCCTTGCCACTTTTCCTCCACACCTATTTTATATTCTTAAAAAAAACAACCAAAAAAAACAAACAAACAAAAAAACCCCACCAAAACCAAACCAAACCAAACAAACCCAAAAAACATTTTTAACACCAGGATCTTCCAACCGTTTCCACAAATTCCCCCATCAGACAAAAGTTCTCTCATGTTTGTTCAATCACTTCTGCACAGCATGGGAACAAGAGCACTACTAAATTCCCCTTTGCAAAGACTTTTGGTTTTAGAAAACAGCTATTGGAAGAGGAATATACAAAATCTGCACACAGCTCTTAGATGATCATGTGTGCTTAATACTGTAATAGGATAAAGGTTAAGCATAATATTGTTTGACCCCTTCAACTACTGACATTCATGCCATGTTATTGTTAGTGTTGCATGTTAAGCAAGCAAATTTTCAATGAACTTGTGTTGGCTTTACCACAGACACAGATGTTAGGCGGACTCCTTTGTTCATAAGGTTCTCATTATTAACTGAAACCAAGTTGAATATTTGACTGAAGGAAAGGACCATATCATTGTTTTCAGATTTTGCTCTATGACTTAACTGAACTACATCTGCCAGCTTTGGAAATACCAAGTACTTCTTGGCGCCAGTACTGGCGCCTTGCTCTATGACTACCATCTTAAGTGCTTCAGCTTGAGGAAGTCTAGTAATCATCAAAACAGTTTAATAAAAACTTAAAACTGTGATTAAGAGTTACTCACTAGCTGACAGAGTGCTCTGAAATTTGTTCTATTTATGAATAATTGCACAAAATAAGCAAATCATAGTAAACTGAATGCATGGCTGTAAATATGTAGCCTAGAAAGTTCACAAGATGTTTTTGTGATTTATGAAGTCTGTGTTATACTTGAAACCACATTTATTTAATAGATAGGCTGGCACTTCACAGGATAATTCAATCTGCTTCAAATCTATCCAAAGCCTTCGGGAAACATAAGGGATGCTCTGAATATAAATGCAATTCCACTTTTCACCTTTTTGCACTACTGTCTCTTAGCATAAATGTGAAAAGTATTACACCCCCCAAAAAGATCTTCCTTTATAAAAAATGCTGTTGAAGATGAAAGAACTCCACCGTTTGTGCTAACCAAAAAATAGGAACTATTTTATATAGCAAATCAATTAAATGTTATAATTCACTTTTCTGGATATGTCCTGAGGCTATCTGAATTAAAATAAACAACACATCACACTTTCTTCCTCAGAAAGACCAAAATCAAACTGTCTGTATTTTATACCACTCAGATAACTGATGCCAAAAACTATAGATGGCAATTTTGCAAATAAAGTTTTATTTTCTATACAGGACAAGGGAATATGTTACTAGAAAGGGGAAAATAAATGCCAGAACAGACTATTTGCAGAAAAAGAGTGTAAAAAAACCCTCTTATTAATTTATTTTACATATCAAAAGATAGAAATAATTAGCATTTCCAGATTATTAACAATGTGATCTGAGCTAGAATCAACAATACTTATTTCACTTACCATGCTGAATGTCCCTCATGTCTAAATGAAGGCTAGACATTAATATTCCAACAGCTTGAGATCTTTTGTTACTTAACAACTTGACAACCTGCCAAAAGAAACCCAACTATTAGTATTAATTTGCAGGAAAATGTACAAGATATTTCGCATTACTAACGACAAATTCAAGAAATAGTACCTTGTAGTCTATATACACATCTAAAAATGAGTAATTTTATTATTTTTTAAGTTTGCTTCTGCTGCATAAATCCATCACAAGTGTAACTATGTCACCTAGTTGAATCTTAATCCTAAGAGAGTCACTATAAAAGTTCCCCTAGACTTCCTCCTTCATTAGGATGCAGACTTTCAACTTCACACTGATGTTACTAAGTGTATGAAACAGGCTGTCATATAAAAAAAATTCCAACTGTGTCTATCTTGGAATTGCTTTTGTTTCCAAAACCACACAATGATTTCCATCTTTGATGTAAGCTAAAACTGTGAGAATTTGTATTTTATTTGAATGTTTGACGTAGTAGGCGCCAATATGAATTTTATTTAAAAAGCAAAATAACCACGTACATATTGGGATTTTCTTTGATCACTTTTAGGGAATATAAAAGGTCTCAAAGCTTTTTTGTTTTTAAAAATACACAAAAAAATAAAAATCAAGCCATCAAAACGTCTTGCTTTAGGGGGTTAAAACTAGCCCCTAAAATACACTTTTGTACATATTTGCTTTGCAAGCATAAAAGCAACAAGTAATTCACAGACTGTCTTCCACAGGGCTCTAAGCTGTTTGAATTCAATTTACTGTAAATTTTATATCATTGGTATGAGAAGCAAGTAATGCCAGGAAAGAACCCTTATCTGTTAAACAACATGATTCTAGATGAAATACTTATCAATGCAGGGCTACAACCATTATGTAGATGGAAGAGGTTAATATTTAATCTACTCAGGTTGCTGTTTTACACTGTACTAAACACACTGAAGAAAACCTTTGTGAATCCCTTAGAGGAAAGAAGAAAAGACATAATTAGAACTGTAAGATCAAGTTCTTTTTACACTGTAGTCAGGAAGCATATACAGATGTTTTCAAGTTACACAGTTTCTATCTTAGCACCAAGGTGCTTTATCTTCTACAGCCCCACTGGCAAAATTATTTAGAAATTAATTAGTAGAAATGAGATTAGAAGAAGTAGAATTAACTTAGCCAGAGTAAAGAATGGCATGATCCAATTCACATCTTAAAAAAAACATAAAAGTACCCACAAGATGTTTACCCTGTGGCCAACTTTGATTCACTTAAGTTTTCAGATACAGGTTTGTACGTTGATATTTGAGCAGTAGGTGAAGAGAAGTAAAAGCCTGACCCAGAACTCTGCCACTGGGACTGCTTAGGAAAGGAAACTTGAGAAACTCACTGTGCTTATACTTGCAGAATAGGTTTTCTGAGGATGTGGTTGGCTGGCCAATTGTTTTATTAATTCCCCCCCCCCCCCCCCCCCGCCTTAAACCTTCATAACCATCGATTATGAAGATATTTCATCCTCCTTTCCTCATAGATTCCTAACTGTGAAGTGAAAATACAGCATTCTGCTCATGAACTGAAAATTTTAACATTAGAAATGAAATGTGTCATAACAATCATTCACAAGGTTAAAGACCTAAATTCAAGGCATAGCTATTGACGTCATCTGTCAGAAATTAGCAAGAAACTCCTATGCAATTGTCTAATCCATGTAATTTATTATTAGGAATTTAAAACTGAAGTCAAATGGACTGAAATAGGATATGATAGTCAGATTTTCTGAATTCAAAGGGAAAACTAACGTAATTCAAAAAATATAATTGGGATAGCCTGCACTATTCTTCTAACAGGCTATAATCACTCTAAATGTTTTTTAAATGGAACATAAATCTCATTTAAGCCTGGAACTGAGATAAAGCTTGGACAAATAACATGAGATTTTCTTGTTTTAAAAAGAGCTATTATCTATTTACTTCTTCGCAAATACAGAAGTTTTACAAAATAAAATAGATCTTGGGTAGCAAGGTATGGATCAAGTCTTTCTAACAACTACGTTGCAATGTACATCTCTAACAACCACCAAACAAGTATCTTGCATTCTATTAGGAAAAAAAGTGGGTACAAAATTTCAAAAAGACTAGAAACTCTTTAACTGGTGTTGCTACCAAACCATGTTTCCAGAAAAGGCAGAGAAACACAAAGGAACAATGTGGTGTGTTACATAACAAAAGTTCAAAACCTTCTCCTTAAAGCTGTCTACTCCAACAACACTGACAAGACTGAATTCGGTATGGCAGATGTTGGGGAAACTGTTGATTCCAGTCCTCACCATTATTGCTTTTGCTCAAGTCTGAAATATCTCACAATAAGAGAATAACTTAAGCTTGCTGCTGTCATCAACATATAGAGGGAGTCCTTTGTTGCCTTTATTTTGAACAAGAAAACTATCCCAAAGCTGACAAAAAAAGTGAATTAAAAATGAATGCAAACCCATTCCAGAAGTCCTATAAGGAAATAACAATAGTCACACAAAGTGACAAGAGCTCATCTGGAGTAAGTGTGTACGTTTCTTGTCGCTCATATTCTGCAAAAATCAAGTAGAAATGGAACTGATGCAGGCTACTGTGTTGGCCAGGAGTAAAACAAAACAAGAGAAGAAAACAGAGAGTAAAATAGCTTTGTTAAGTGGTCTTCCCTAAAACAATGTTACAACTGCATTAGGGTGTGAACGTACCTAGGACAAAGGAAGGGTCCACAACTCGACCTTTCCAAAGGAATCATAGAATCATAGAATCATTAAGGTTGGAAAAGACCTCTAAGATAACCGAGTCCAACCGTCAACCCAACACCACCATGCCCACTAAACCATGTCCCTAAGCGCCTCATCTACACGTCTTTTAAATACTTCCAGGGATGGTGACTCCACCACTTCCCTGGGCAGCCTGTTCCAATGCTTAACCACTCTTTCAGTAAAGAAATTCTTCCTAAGGTCCAATCTAAACCTCCCCTGGTGCAACTTGAGGCCATTTCCTCTTGTCCTATCGCTAGTTGCTTGGCAGAAGAGACCGACACCTACCTTGCTACAGCCTCCTTTCAGGTAGTTGTAGACCGTGATAAGGTCTCCCCTGAGCCTCCTCTTCTCCAGACTAAACAGTCCCAGTTCCCTCAGCTGCTCCTCGTAAGACTTGCTCTCCAGACCCTTCACCAGCTTCGTTGCCCTTCTCTGGACACGCTCCAGCCCCTCAATGTCCTTCTTGTAGTGAGGGGCCCAAAACTGAACACAGTATTCGAGRTGBGGCCTCACCAGTGCTGAGTACAGGGGCGTGATCACTTCCCTACTCCTGCTGGCCACACTATTCCTGATACAGGCCAGGATGCCATTGGCCGCCTTGGCCACCTGGGCACACTGCCGGCTCATATTCAGCCGGCTGTCAACCAGCACCCCCAGGTCCTTTTCCGCCAGGCAGCTTTCCAGCCACTCTTCCCCCAGCCTGTAGCATTGCATGGGGTTGTTGTGGCCAAAGTGCAGGACCCGGCACTTGGCCTTGTTGAACCTCATGCAGTTGGCCTCAGCCCATCGATCCAGCCTGTCCAGGTCCCTCTGCAGAGCCTTCCTACCCTCGAGCAGATCGACACTCCCAGCCAGCTTGGTGTCATCTGCAAACTTACTGAGGGAGCACTCAATCCCCTCGTCCAGATCATTGATAAAGATATTGAACAAGACTGGCCCCAAAACGGAGCCCTGGGGGATACCGCTCGTGACCGGCTGCCAAGTGGACTTCGCTCCATTCACCACAACTCTCTGGGCCTGGCCGTCCTGCCAGTTTTTTACCCAGCGCAGAGTACACCTGTCTAGGCCATGAGCCGCTAGCTTCTCTAGGAGAATGCTGTGGGAGACAGTGTTGAAGGCTTTACTGAAGTCCAGGTAGACCACATGCACAGCCTTTCCCTCATCCACTAGGCAGGTCACCTGGTCATAGAAGGAGATCAGGTTGGTCAAGTAGGACCTGCCTTTCATGAACCCATGCTGGCTGGGCCTGATCCCCTGGTTATCCCGCACATGGCTTGCGAGCACCCCCAAGATGACCCGCTCCATAATCTTCCCCGGCACCGAGGTCAGGCTGACAGGCCTGTAGTTCCCCGGGTCCTCCTTCCGGCCCTTCTTGTAGATGGGCGTCACATTGGCAAGCCTCCAGTCGTCCGGGACCTCCCCCGTTAACCAGGACCGCTGATAAATGATGGAGAGTGGCTTGGCAAGCTCCTCTGCCAGCTCCCTCAGCACTCTCGGGTGGATCCCATCCGGCCCCATGGACTTGTGAGCCTCCAGGTGGCGTAGCAGGTCGTTCACTACTTCCTCTTGGATTATGGGGGGGTTTATCCCGCTCATCGTCCCCGTCTTCCAGCTCAGGGGGCTGAATACCCCGAGGATAACTGGTCTGAAAGGAAAGCAGAACTACACTGTTCTCTTTTGGAGGCCCAAAGAGCAAGGATGAGCTGGAGTCTGTTCTTGGGACTCTTCCACTTCTAATGGTGTCAGCACCCATATAGTACTATATTCGCTTTAAATTGCGAAATCGCTGTTTCTACCACCCATCAGCAATCTAAAGCTCAGAGAGCTACCGAGATCAGGTCTACAAATACAGCAAGGGGACCAACACTAGAGAAAAAAGAACCAAATAAATTAACTAKGTTGTTATGATGCAGGCTAGATGATGTTATTTCTTAGGGGGCATGATTCCTGTCAACGCTATAGGACCAGATTTAGTGGCCTAGTAAATCCCTTCAAGTCCTGTGCTCTAAAAGCAATCTGGCCTAAAAGTCAGCAGGAAAAAGAAGCTGCCTTTTCTGAAAGTGAGCTGATGGACAGGAGAATAATTATTTACTGAGTGCCACATTTTGCCAGTGATCAGAGCGGGGGTAAAAAAAAAAAAGCACTGTCCCCATGAAGAATAGGTTGTCTTTGCTGCCAAAATTCTGAACCACGACATTGAAAGAGTACCGAAGAGCATGACTGTCAGGTGAATGGGTGCAGAACAGCAACAGATAAAGTGTTTTTATGTAGCAGCTACCAGTTTTGTCTGGCTTTATTTAAAGTGTAGGTTTTATGTCAACTTTTATACTAATCTCTATTATGCATTTCATTCCCAGTTCAGTCAATTGCATGAATACTATAGTTTCCTCCAATAGAATGGCTGTAACAATACAACACTAATTCAGAAAATATGAATATTAGCATAAATGCCTAAAGCAATTCCCACATGTAAAAATAAAACAATAAAATAAATCAGCTGCATAGTCTGGGCCTACAGGCTACAGACGAGTGACGCCATTTAAAGGCGGAACAACAAAAGTTTGATAAATCCAATCTCTACAAGATCTAAAGCCTCAGACACAATACACAGCTCCTTTTTAGTTTGGATTCTGGAACTCTGCTTTAAACAAATTTTAAAAAAATAAATAAAAAGGAAGTTAGAGATATTATCTGCAGCCTGAAGTCTAGGACAAACTTTCTAATTGTTGAGTGGTCCTCATTGTTAAGCAGTAAACAAACTACATGCCAAATTTGTTCCTGATTGTTTAACACAAGCAAAAACAGTCAAAGAGATATTTAGTGAAAGGTAATGCAAGACACATGTTTGATGAGAACCCCGAAGCAAAAATGAGAAGATTCCCTTTCCCCAGAATAATATTCAGTTAATGCATGGAATTTTGCAACGATTCTTGCTCTCTGGTTCTGATTTTGACCGCCAGCATTAAGCAAAATTATCCCAAGGCTCTCACTGGTTAAGAAAAACTACTGTACATTACAAAAAGTCGCATGCAGGAAACTCCACTGTACAACGGCCTATAGCTTGTAACTGTTGCAGAGAGGATGCAGAAACCCCAAAGTTCCAAACAAGATGTTAAAAGACAGGATCAGGGCAGTAATGCAGTCACCTTCTCACTAGGCGTTGTGACAATAGAGCTTTTCTGCAGATTCAAGTGTATTCCAAACGTAAAATTGGCAGTTACAGAACTGGAAGTTACAGAACTGGACCCATTGTATCTTTCACGTGTATATCTTTGTCTTCTTACAGATATAACAGAATAACATTATGCTCTTAAGAGTGGGGGTTTGTGTGTGTGTGTGTGTGTGTGTGT
>JAYKAV010000877.1:799106-814116 GCA_035582835.1 Phoebastria nigripes | reverse complement strand
GGAGGTGGAGGGGGGACACCTGCACCAGGCAGAGGCGGTGGAGGAGGTGGAGGGGGGACACCTGCACCAGGCAGAGGCGGTGGAGGAGGTGGAGGAGGAGCAGGCAGGATGACCCCTCCAGGCAGAGGTGGGGGAGGTGGTGGCAGTCCTGCTCCAGGCAGAGGTGGTGCTGGGGGTGTGGGTGGCATTCCCAGGCCAGGCAGAGGAGGAGGTGGGGGAGGGACACCAGCCCCAGGTAAAGGTGGTGGTGGTGGAGGCTGGCTGCCCCAACTGGGCAAAGGTGGTGGTAGAGGTGGTGGTGGGACTCCAGAACATGGGAGAGGAGGGGCTGGAGGCAGCATCAGTATCTCCCCACTTGGCAAAGGTGGAGGAGGAGGAGGGGGTGGTGGCATGCCCGGCAAAGAGTGGTCCAGGTGTGGCACTGCTGAGCCAGCAGAAGGAGGGAGTCCTGAGCCGGGCAGGGGAGGTGGGGGTGGTACTCCTGCCATGGACATGGGAGTGGCAAGGGAAGGGCCATGTGCTCCAGACAGGGGAGCAGCTGGATCGGTGGCTAGCAGTGATGGGAGAATGCTACATGTGGGCTCCAGGGGCAAAGAAGGAGGATGTTCAGTCCAAGTCACATCTACAGTACTTAGAGGCTGATGGAAAGCTGGCATTTCAGTCTCTCCTTCAAATGCAAGGGACAAATCAACTTTGGGTCCTGGAAGAGGTGACTGCGGTGTACTCTGTGCTGATTGGCTTGCATCCAGCGGCACAGAGATTAGCTTCGGTGACAGAATTAAGGAGATTTCAGAACAAAACATGGGCTGTAGTTCTAGAGCTGGCAATTTCTGAGTTGGCCCTTCACTTTTGCCCCCTTCTAAGTGTGGTGGTGGGGGTGGCTGTGGCAGTGCATTGGCTGAAGGCATTTTGTGTGTTAAATAATCCTCCGTTGGTGACGTTTGTACAGATCTTGCTTGTGACACAGTCCTGGGTACGGTCTCCTCTCTGTTCGTTTGAAGAGTCACACTCCTGAGTTCCCCGCAGATTGCATGCATGTGCTCACTTTCGTGCTCCCTCCCAGCAGCCTGTACCTCTGCAGCAGGGAACTGTTTCTCTAGTTCTGCAATTTTGGTCCTCAGATCCTCAATAGTTTGCTCAAGTTGTTGGATGACACTGGCACGCTCCTCAGATTTCACCTCAAAATCATCCTTTGAAAGAAAAGAAATACATAATAAGCACAAAACAGGTAACATTCATCACTGTATAAAAAAATTACATTTAGATCAAGAATATTGGTATTCCAGATGTTCAGAAATAAGCCAGTTATGACAAGCCTTTGAAAACAGAGGTATCATTTTGGCTAGCTGCATCTTACGGTGGAAGAAGATAGCTTAGGAAAATGACTTGCTTCAGTACGAAACTACCTTCATCAGTATGAGCACGTTTTAGACTGTGATTATATTTGGCAAAACCAAAAATCAGCAGCAACCCCTCCCTCCCCCCACATACCCTGACCAAGAAAACAACCAACCACTGAGCACAAGTACTGCAAGCGTTTGTGTACACATGGATACGCAGACATGGCAGTGGGAAGGGCACTGCATTACTTTAATTCTGTTAACTGAAAATATGTTAAGTGTTTCTTCAAAGGGATACATTGTGCATAACAGACTCAACACACTACTGACAGCCGGGTTTCAATATACATCTTAATGATACAATACAGATTAGGAATGCAGAACATAACAAACGTGCACTTTTCAAAAACAGCTAATCTCAGAACAGAGTAATTATGCTTTTCTCCAGCCAGCATGCTTGAGAAGGAAAAGAAGTAAGACAAAACTAAGGGAGAACTTTCCTCCCACCCAAAATTTGAAACTCCTCTGCCAAGTGACAGACTGTGAGTGAGTAACTTAGTTTAGTTAAAGCTTAGAAAAAGCTTCCTGTCTGGAATGGTTATTCTGTATTTGACAGTTTCCACATTTTTTGTATCTTTCTCTGAAGCATCTGATCCTGCCTGCTGTACACTGAATAGAGGAACCATTAACCTTAAATGGCACAGTAATTCCTATGTTTTCAAATAAATACCAGGAACAAACTCTACTAAATTTAATGGGTATGTGCTTTTATCAAAAGGTACCAAAAGAAGCAACCTAGTCCAAAAATAGCCATTTGTGCTTATTCAGGGAAGTTGAACAGGAGATAAAACAGACATGACTTTACAACACAAAGTCTTTTAATAAAGAGCTACTTATTTTCTAGTTGCATGCATTTACTTTTTAGTACTTTTTTTTTTTTTTTCTTTAAATTTGGAATATTGGTCAGCACTTCAAGCATTTAGTTCAATTAAGTTTGTCATGCAACAGGTTACCCAAGTGGTTACAGCAAAACAGCTATTTAGTGCCTTTTTGTTCCCTTTTTATAAAATCATAAGCTTCATGGATGAGACTGTAGGCTTACTTCATAGGAAATCTTTCAAATATTCAGATTTTACAGGTCTTGTAAAGAAGCCTACAAATAAACATACAATACCTGATATACTAATTGCCTTGATTTGTTTCAGGAAGATGATGTTTTTCATCTCATCCTTTGACACATGAAACATTTAAAAGTCATTTTTCTTTCTGGAAAATGAAGTTGTAACTTCCAGCTGGGGACTATTAATAAAATATTTGTTCATTAAAGCTTAAAAAATTGTTTCTGCATAGAATTGGTTTTCAAACATAAAATTTCAATTTTGTGTTTATCTTAGAGTTTCCCAGCTGTCTGAAAGCAATCCCAGAAGTAAAACAGCAGCTACTACATTTAAACCAAATATTGTTTGATTTTGAAGCACCTTTATCAAAACTTACAATCCCCTACATTGTTTGAACTTCCTGGAACGTCAGTTTGAACCGAAAGTTATGGATTACAACTAGGTCTCCGTACCAAACTTTGAAGAGAAATGTAAAACAGAGAAAGGAACATCAAAAGAGTTTTTCAATGAACAGTGAAGGAATGAACACAGCAGACTTATTAAAAAACAGTATTATAACAAGGAAAAAAGGCTGAAAAAGACATTTCCATTACAGACTACTCATGGTGCTTCAATCCACTCAGTTTCCTTTAATAACCCAATACTTTATAGCAGCAACAGTTTTGTTGAAGAACTTCATTATAAAGGAGAAAGAGAATATTCTATTACCCCTTTGTTTCATCTGCTCTTATGCCCCTACCAGTCACCTGCAAATACAATAATAAGGCCTATCAATTCTTCAAAAGGCAACATTATCAAAGAAAATGTGTTCCTAGGATTATTAAGGCCACACACCAGTTTTCAGTTATTTGAAAACAAATCCAGTTTCCCCAGACTGTAACTCTCCTAAGCTCCCATTTTACACTGTAAGAACCCTCCACCAAGGGTTTTATGACAGATACAGCTTTCCAATTCTATCTGAATTGAAAAATTCATTCCTGCCACAAACAAACTGAAGCCAACAGGATTAGACACAATATTAAGTGGTTCTGAAGAGATTTGCCTTAATGATGGCTGATCTCAGAACAGTTCACTGTTTTAAAAACTCATTTACTGAGGAGATTGGATTTAACTTTTCACAAGAAAGAGGTAATCCTTGAATCCTGAAATTCTACCTGAACTACATGAAAAACACCTAGAATTCACTGTTTTTCAAGAGATTTTACGCTGCAGACCATGAAATTTCTTTCAAGAGAAGACATTTTTTAAAGTTAAAAAAAAATGGGCAATCAAGTGAGATGATTAAGCAATTCAGGCAAGAAACAAAAAGTATTGATGAATTAAAGTAACTTTTTAACCCATGCCCTAAGAAACAATTTTTCTGTTGTCCTTGAGACATGGCATTTCAGACAACCTGGTGATTTGCTATTGTGTTGTTACCTAAGAATCACCAATATATCCAGGTTTCCACAGAAACAGCATATTATGAACAAACAAGACTTTGCTGTGAATGCAGAGATATTTATCCAGAGGAAATGACATACTTTAAATTTATTTGGTTAAAAAACAAACAAACAAAACCAAAAACAAAGTCCCAGTATTTATATGCTTCAGTCATTATTTTAGATAAATAGAGATATTTTTCATTTTGACTTTTAAGATGCCCTCAGACTACTTGAATTAGATTTCTGCCTTTCTCCTAGCAAGAATTTTCAAGTCTTCCTCCAGATCAGAAAGGRCTGTATCAAACAAACATAAGCCACAGCAAGTTTCCACTATCCTCAACAAGGAAGGAAATTTCAAATATATATAAGTCCAATCAGAAATGAAAATTAGACAGTTTTCTTAGAAGAATAAGCAAGGGAAGACTTTATTTTTCACACATGTAAAAGATGTCAAAAGCTGTTGACAAGAACCAGAAGACCCAGAGAAAAAAATACAAATAATGAAAAGAAGGTTCATTTTTAATCCAAAGGACAATTCCACAGCAGAAACCTACAGAGTTTAAAAGAGATATGAGGGAACGCTGTCTTGCCTAGAGTTCTTACCCAGGACCCAGGTACTGTGGAACAGTCTTCTTTCTGTAAAGAAAGAAAGAAAGGTGGAAGCTTAAGCCTTGCTTTATCCAGGTGACTTGAGTGTGAAAGACAGGAGCAGGAAACAAAAATTCCAGAAGTGTATGGCTATAGAATGGGGCCCAGCATTTCTCAAACAGGTTGTACATGTTCTGTGTGCAATGAGTTGGATGCTCAACCTGGGACTGCTGGACTGACTGTGTTTGTGTTGCACTGAAAGTCTTGTGTGTGTACAGTATCCGACTGATCTGGGAATACAGGCTTTATTGTATAAAGGTTGTACACTTAGATCTGTACATGTACCAAAAGCCCGTACATTACATCCAATTCATTCCAATCTTGTCATATTTTCCACATGTGCACATCAGAGGTCCAGCATAAAGCTGATCTATATAGATAGAACACGCCCAGGATCTTCAAACATGTAAAAGCTCAGATTGCAGCTACCTTCTCTACCGAGTCTGACATCCTAGTTTCTCAGATGAGTGACTGAAACCTACAGACCCTTCTATAACTAAATTTCCAGGCAGAAAAAACCCCACACATCTGTGAAATTTAGCCCTAGTCTATGTGTACATAGACATACGTGTGTACACACACATATATATGTATGTCTATATTATATATTTATCTATAYGTATCTTTCTCAACTTGCATTCACTTATATACCTTATGAACAGCCATAATGTGTCTTTTTCTTCTGAAAATAAACATAATGGTAGTTCTTAATGGTAATTTTGGAATATTTGAAAAATAAAGACACATTACTGTTTAGCTTTAGAAGTTAATGCCTCATACTATTACAAGCCAACAAGTTGCATCAGCAGTTTGATAATTTTCAGCAATTTGTCACTTAGTGCCATGAAATTTCCTCTCTGGGTGGAATTCATATTTAGATGATAGTATTATACTACTTGTTTTTTTTTCCAAAACATTAACCTTTTAGTTTCTCTACATCAGAATTCATGATTCAGAGTCTATGCTGCTACCTGATTGCAAGCACACACAGGGAATAGAAACATACAGTTAAATAGGTCTAAGATGGCAAAATAAAAGACCCTTCAGGTCTTCCAGTAAGTCAAGACCCAGTGGTACTAGCAGCATCCAGTTACTTGGAAGGATGCTCTTTCAAACTACTCTGTTAATAAATGCCTCTTTTGTATGTGAAGTGAAAAATTTTTGAGCATGCATGCTCACCAAATGGCACAAAGTAGTGCCACAGTAAGGATTTAATTCAGAGAAATGTGATGTCTATTCAGGTTTCTCTTTCTAAAGCTGTCTCATTTTCAAAGCTGCTTCTTGCAACTGCAGATCAACCTTAAGAAAAGGAGACACAATATTTTAACAGGCATTTTCAGTCCTACAGCAATTGTCAAATAAGAAGTACTGATGGACACTTGATTTGCATTCAAACAAAATAGCATCCATCTAATTAATTCGCACATTTCACTTAATCCTCAAAGCCCATTGCAGCATTTTAGTTTTACAGTAGTAGAAGTTGAGCCAAAATCTCGCAAACTTGCCAATGGCATCAGGAAGAACTGCCGAAGGAGTAGAATTAGTATTGGACACTAGTTTCTTCCTCAGACTACAAGATCAAATCTTTTTTGAGAAGCTTTTATTATACTGAAGGTGCATGTACGGGGACAAAGGAGAGACGTTTTCACAATAGTTTAAGCTACGCTCCATGTTTCTTCCTACAACCACAAGGAAACATGATGCACAGCTCCTCAAGATAGCACTGAACAAGCAAGCCCTGGAATAGAAATGCTGTAATGCACTGCCCTGCCTGAAGTGATAAACTTTATTTGGTGGACATGAGCTAATCTCCCATACAGTGACACACTGGAACAGATGGATTACACCAGCCTGCGCTGTGCTGACATTGGGACTATTTAGCTCTTCCTAAGCTAAAGAGCTAGGACATGTCTGATCAGCCAAGAGGTTTTGTCATAACCTATCATGGGTGACAAAAAAAACCCATTACATGCAGAAATCAATAATTATTGCAATTCAAGTAGTTCAAATAAACAAACATAGGATCAGCAGGGAGCATGGACCTTTGAAGAAAGATGCATGCATTACATTCCATCTTCTAAAGCTGGAAGTCAGAAGAAAACAGTTTTGTTGAGATTCAGTTTCTTGAAGCTTCTGTTGCTGAAGAGTTTCAATTTCTTATCCCTGGGCTAAGTGCACTTCAGAGGATAAGATCCCAGTTCTTTACAGTTCCCATTTTAAATAATAAAAAAAACAAAAACCAAAAACCCACTTAAGATGCATCAAAGACTGAAAGAGTTTTYGCTCTATAAGTTGTAAGACTCTTAACTAAGCTGAAATATAACTTTAGGTTATCCGCAAGTTCTGCTACAATAGGAACCTTGAAAGAATTTTTGTAGACTATAGACAAGGCAAGATAAAATAAAATCTCACAGAACCACTGACCACCCCTAGGAGCTACACAGCAGTCAAGTATAATTACTGTCATCTTACATAATATTACTTTTAGCCTGCACAAATAGCATTTTTCAGCCTGATTGCCCAGAAAGTTTTAGACCTGCTTTATTTAAAAAAAACAACCAAACAAAAAACCACAGCCCCCCCCGCAAGTCTTGAAGTTTTCTCTCCTAACATATATGAAATATCACTATTAGAGAAACATGAAACAGTGCAGCAGTAAACAATAAAGACTTCAAAAAAGGCTTACCCCCTCCATATAGCTTCATTTAGCCCAGAAACTGGTTTAACCATTCTGTCACTCACCCAGTGTAAAACAAGTATGTAAATGAGAATGGGTATAGAAAGAAATGGGGGGGGGGGGAAGGTTCAACTTTATTAATTTTAATATAACATTATTTTGCCTATTCTGTCTTTTGCTATTGCTATTGTCTATTGCTGTCTTTTTAGGTGTTCTGCTGTTGATCTCAAAGAGACTGCTGCAGTAGAATTAGCTGCACTCGGGTCTTTCAGCAGATGAAGGGATAACTAAAACCTAGCCACCTATGCCAGCAATCCAATAAGCAACAGGTACCTTAAGAGTCACAGATTTCCTTAAAAGTTGGGATAAAAACTGTTCTGGATTTATTTTCTGCTCAATATTTAGGCTGTTTATTGGAATGACTATCAGGTGATGAATCACTTCCTTTCTTTTATCGCCTGCATTTGTCCTAAAGTATTTTAACTATGAGTCTAAAAGATCTGAGTAGTTTTCCTATGTATCCAGGCCAAAGCAACCATCCATCTCATTCTGTTAAAACACAAAACAGAATCTGGCATACCTTGGACATTACTACATTAGCATACTAGAGAAAGGAGTTAAACTTTTTCACACCAGGCCTTTCCTTGATTTTTGATTCAACTTGAGATTGACTAGCAACCTGGGAAGTAGTCACTGTGTAAACTACCTCATTCTATTATTATTTCTGTGTTCCTTATATACAGAAACTATGCTAGTTTTTATGCTAGAAATAACAGTAAGGATTCTATTGCCCAAAATGTGAACATTAAAAATCTAAATTTGAAGGACTCAAACCGCCTTTAATTCTCCTGATGGTCCAGTACTGGAGATCAAAAAAGGTAATGATTTTCCAGGTGAGCTTTGCCACATCCTGATAAGCAACTGTCCAGAGTATGATAATTCTACAGAGTACTTGCCCTTTTTATCCAAGAGTTCAGCCAGACCACAAAATGGGAGGTTCACAAGTTGCTTTTGTTTCAGGCTTCCAGCAGGGAATAAGCAGCAAAAAATATCCACAGAAAGAATAAATCTTTGTAGAAAGGGATGAATAGTCTTCACTACCCTGAAATATAAGCCTACTACTCACGACAGAAAAAGTTTGGAGAAATGGAATCAGAGTCTTCACAAATGTATCCACGAACATGCTGAAGGCTGGAGGTCAGTCAGCTTCTCTAACTCTTTGAAAGTGTGAAGGCTCTATTAAAAGCAAAGCTGTATCATTTTGGGTGAGAGAACATTAAATAAAATCAATCACCATCAAATCATCAAAGATGAGTTTTACATTTTGAGAGGTTAAGTAAAAACTTTTTGGTATCATGGACATTAGAAAAAAATCATTTGTCTTCAGAAAAAGTTGAATATTGAAAACAAAGTAATTAAACATTCAGGAATATGCAAGTTAATTTCTATCAGTAGTTTTGGGCTTTGAATATACCTATCAGCATATTCTCTAAAGAACAAATAAAAATATGTATTTAAAAATACAGAAAAGAAAAAAGTGATCTTACTGGTTTTACTTATACCAGCTTAAAATGGAGAACCTAATGATAACTATCTTTTGATCTGATTGTAAGTAGAAGTTAAACTGGTTAGTCTATTTTGTATCCAAAGAGTAGAAATTCTTCTCAGCTTTACTTTTAAGTTCTCATTCAAGTATGTCAATATACCATGGTTATGGTTGGGTTTTGTTTTTTTGTTTGGTTGGTTGGGTTTTTTAAAATTTTTGGATATTTCCAAGTTAAAGAAATAAAAAATAGAAAAATTTTTTTCTTATAGAAATTTATAATATAGTAAAAATTTTTCTATTTCTAAGAAAAGCATTTCTTATCTCTCTTCCACACACAGGGTCCTGTGGAAATTCTCAGGATCTACACCACTGTAAAGTAGCACTTGATCTTTAATGCTGAGAGAAATAAAAGAAGAATTTAATCTTTAGAACGTGGCTCACTTTTGACTGGATGAGACCTCTCAAATAGGTCAAGCCAACTTGACAAATGAGATCAGTCTGCGCTGCTAGGAATGTCACAAGAAATTTTCTTTCAGCGACCAGATATTCTTTGGAGACACATTTTAAGGAACATGCATCTGTATGTGTCTGTATATACACATATGCACACATATACACACAAACTTATATTTACACACTTTTTCATGCTGCTCTCTTGTATTTAATATGATTTCTTCATCTGTTCTCTTCAATTCAATTTCTGCGGAGTTCTTTTAAAAAAAAGTTTGGAAGGTAGGTAAATGCTATGGTACCTAAAATATTTTATGTAATCCAAATATAGTATGGTACCATTGAATATACAAAACCTCTTTATTTTCACTTCTCTCCTAAAGGTGAGAGGAATTTCATATAAAAATAATCAAACTTCTAATTTAAACCAAATTTTGAGAGAAGGGGAGTTTATAGATTTTCATCTGAAATAGGATTTCAGTTTTAGAGAATTTAAGAAAAAAATTTTTTATTTTAATAATTAATAAATACAGTTCTGCTATATATTTTGCTCTGACCAGGAATGTATAGATGGAATGAACACTCTCTCAATTTACCTATTTTCACGAGTAAAGAGTGAGGAATCAGAAGAGAAAATAGAAAACAGTTTAAAATTGCATTTTCAATAACTATATTCCTATCATGCATTTCTATTCACTGCTCCCTCAGAGAAGTGGCAGTGCTCTGCTAGTATTTTACAAGAAGCTCACTGTAAAAGGCAAGAGAAAAAAACATACCAGTGCTCAGAATCACACACAGACAGAAAAGACGTAATTCTTCCTATCCAAGCCCTATCCCATACAATAATTCATCTCTTGAGAAAGAAGAAAATCTCTCACATTATAGCCAAGGATTTTAAGTACCAAGTAATTCTGGTTAAAATAAATAAGTTTCTCAGTTTTACTCTCATTTCTCCTTGTTTTCCCATCAATGACAGAAGAAAGGGAAGTCTGTAAATCCTAAATCAACTTCCATTGGATAGAATTTGCAAGCACACTGTTCAGGCATTATTGCCTGAACCTTAAGGTTGCTGCTACTTTTCAAAGAAGTTGTACCCAAAATGACAAAAAGTCTGTCTGGTTGTGTCTAAGTACAAAGCATAGTCAAAATGGAAAATGCAGAATGCTCATTATAATTACTAGATGCAAAATTTATATTATGCTCTGCCATATTCTCACAAAAGTCTGTGATGTAGAAGTCATGAAACCAGATGAATCACTTGAACTCGACCAGCAGTTTCTTGAGTATCTTATTCAATGCCTGTAAGTACGCAGTATTTGAATTAGGAGTAACTCACAGGAAATACATGTGCTTTTAGAGCACACATTTTCATCTCCTTAAGCTGTTACCAAGACAACACATCAGAAATTTAGCAAGACTTATCATTTTACCACTGAGTAGGCAAAGCAGGAAGTACATATTAGCACTACCACATAGCCATCCTCAGAGATGAGCAAAATCCTAAGAAAAACAACCAAACATCTAAGCTAGCCTTGCTTGAGGGAAGGTGCTGGTGGGGAAGGGATTGGACAGCATGACCTCCTAATGTCTATTCAGCCCTAAATAATTCTATGATTTTTATGTTATTTCAGAGCTGTAATTGAGGTAGCATGCCACATATCAGAGGAAAAACAGAATAAAGAACCTTTCAAATTTAAATGAGCATGTAAGTAAAACTTCATCTTGACAATAACATCAAGAACACAGATTAGAACAGAACAAATTTTAGTCTCACCATGGCCAGGAGGAACAGTGCAAAAATGTGCTATTGTCACTCCACTGAAAATTTTACCAATGTATTGTTCCTTTTAAAGAAGCAAACACTGCCTTCAAGCAAAACAACGGAAGTCAATCCAAGTATTGTGAAGTCTGGATATAATACAAAATACTAACATTTGTTCTGAGAATTAACTGCTTTTATTTTTCTACCACACAGGCTTGACATATTATACTTCTTTATTTATTTTTATTTAAATATGGAATCTATGATTTATATTCTATGTACGTCAATTAATTGATAAAAATTATGTCAGATGCACTTTAATCCTTTTTTTTTTTTTTTTTTTAATCTCTCCCTCATCAGAACTAAATGGAAAACATTCAGGATTATGGTTGAAGAAATGTATTTCATACCCAACAGAAAATTGACCTCTTTATTTAAATGATGGTAATTCAGCAGTAAAACTTTTAAATTATCACTACAAAGACAGTCATCCAGAAGTCCTGTAGACCAAATTAAATGTATTCCCTTCACTGTTTTTTTTTAAAAACAAAACAAAAACAAAAAAAACCAAACAAAAAACAAACAAACAAACAAAAACACAAAAAACCCACCAACTTAAGAGTGACAGAGCAGAACTTTCTAAACATTTAATGTTTCGGGATTTTTGTTGTTATTTTTAGGACACAGTTTTATTATCTTTGAGAGATGCTCCAATTACTAAACCTTGGCCAGATTAAACACAGCCTGTAAAAAGTATGCCCATTAACTAACTTATTAATCACCAGAAAACCACCATTTTCTGACTAAAAAAAAAAAAAAAAGAAAATTCTCACTGTAGGGTATCTGCAGGACCCCCCGGGAATGATTTACAAGTGCCTTGCACAGTCCATTCAAAAATGCTTAACTGCCATCTAGCGGCTGAGTGGGCCGACTTCTTTATGATGATTTTCAGGCTCTCTAAACAATTCTTCCCTCATTTCTAATATTTCTACTTGCGTTGTCATCCTTCCTTCATGGCCTAAGAAATCCCGACATTATCAGAAGACAGTGTTTTAATCACAAAGTTCAGCTACTAGTCATATAGGAAGAAGAACAGACCGGAACAGACAATCTCTGTTTAAATTATATTAAGGTATCAACTCAAAGAACCTCACTTCATATTTTAAAAAGTTTAATTAATCCGCTACAGTTGTAGAACATGAAAAATCTATTAGTGTTTATTGGGCTTTCTAAAAACCAAAAAGAAACCTGAAAATTGCAGCACGTTTAAACTGAAAAGTTCTAATATTAAGAATCAAAGACAGATTTCCATCAATAAAATTGGAAAATTCTGCATAAGAACTATATTTCATGAACATGAACATAAAAGACCTGATTTGCACTTAACATGTCCTGGAGTGAAGTTCGACAGAGGTYAGACTCCCCTTTACTGCCTGAGCAAAATGCTCTGCACTTCAGCAGTTCTTATGACCCCAGCAGTAAAGTCTTCTGCCAGGTTTCTATCATCTCGTTTCACACAAACTTTGTTTCCTTTCTGTGTATTTTTGATAAAGCATAATTTATTCTCAAGGCTAACAAGAAAACACTATCTGCCTACATATGCTTTCTGATATTCACCCGCTTTAAGCTAGGATATCCCAATTCTAACATTACACATTGGACCTACAGTTAGAACATAGGTTCCTGTGCACCACATAGTGCAAGCCTGGCTTTATTTTTTGCAAGATAAGAACAAAACAGATTTATACTTCTGAATTTTTTTAGCTTTTTGTTTTCTGAGATTGGAGTATGCTGGCATGATATTGCAGGAATTTTACATTGATACAGTTCTCCTTAAAACAATATATCCAATTCTATTTGTCAGGACAGAGATCATCAGTTAGCTATAGTATTTACTTTGAAAAATGCAATAGGTACAGACTTCACTATCATTCAATTCATATGGAAAACTTCCAAAGAAGTTTGCTTCTTTCATACTCCCTTCTTTCCTCAATGAGACAACTGAATATAGTAGATCCTGGCGAATACATCATACTTTTTTTTTTTTTTTTTTTACCCAAACATGTACCTTTTTTCCCCTGCTGAAATCTAAGACTTTAGCAATCATACTTTTGTAGGAAAAGAACTGTCTTAGAAGAACTGTTCATTGCCTCCCCAAGCCTTCTCTTCTTCCTTACAAAAAGTAATCCAGCAAGTAGCAAAGGGACGGAAGAGGAGTGGCACATGTTCCCAGGATCACTGAATATCCCAAGAAAGAACATGCAAAATGAAGCTGTGTAAAAAGAGCCACAGCCACAGAATGGTTTGGGAGCTCATAAAGGAGGAGTTCCCAATTTTCCTCCAATTTCTGTTGAACACAATTGTTAACTAGTCTCATCTACAGTTTGCCTCTACCCTGATGAAAGCCATGTAATAGCAAAATCAAACAGGTTTTAAAGATCTTACTTTTTTATTTTATTCTTTTTGTATGTGTAATAGAATCATTTAACCATTTCAGACAAATCTTACATTTACCTTCTTTATCTTACCTTCACCTGTAAAGAATCATCTCTCTGAAATTTCATTTGAGTTTTGAGCAGCACGCATGTTTCCAAGACRAAGTCTAGCTGTGACATTTTATAACAATGAAAAGTAAATCCCAATCCCGCCAATGTTTTATATTTTCTAAATAGACTGATTATGTATTTATCTTAAAGGATTTCACAACCTTTCTTCTTATATTACTAACTGCCAAAATTGGCACATTTCAAATGTCACTAAGTTATTACCCTAAGGGGTTATAATAATTTGTAGTTAAAGACTAGAGTAAGAAAAAAGGTCCCTGCTGAAAGGCTGAGGGAGGGGTTACCAGCAAATCATGGTACTTAGGAATACTTTAAAGAGACACGCCAAGAGTCAGACTTACAATGTTTTCAATGTGGAAAGTATATTCAACATGGCAAAACGTGTCCTGTAATTTAAGGTTTTTAAGGCTAGAATTGTTTCCCTATGATATTGTTGGAAAGTGCACCAATAGATCATGCAGCATAAATCTGTCTTCAGTGCCTGAGAACTGCCAAAATTTTGTCTGGTTGTTACTACCAGTTGAAGTACGTGGTGTTCCAAGAAGGCATATAATTTTGGTTGATGGATTATTTGTTGGTTTAAATGGGGTGAACCAAACCAAAGTGAACAACTGAGCCAGAAATGTTACAGGCATAAGAATTTTTTGATGGGAAGCTTTTCCGCTGTAAATATAGTTTAAATACACAGTGTAAACCATCTCATAACCAAACTGATAGAAATTGGAACAGTCTGGCAAAACCTCATCCCCTGAGACAGGATTACAGAGACCAGTCATTGTCAATTGCATGAAGAAGAATTCATTATATCCGGATGCTGACCTTTAAATAAATGTAATGAGGGCTTTCTTTTTAAATTTGAGTGATACTCAGAATAGGCACTCATCACAAATGATCAAAAAAAGAAGAAATTTAAAATGTTTTGATAATAAGGGATATAAGAGAACAAGGAATTTAGGTGACTTCCAAACAGCTTTAGGTTTTTGGTTCTGTGATGTCCCACTACTAACCAAAGCCTAGTTTTCACGTACGAATTTTACAATTATAAGATGCTTTTTTTTTTTTTTCCCTTTCTGCTAAGACTCTGTTTTTACCTACCATGTAAACAACATCAAGCAAACCTGAAAAATGGAGTTAAAATGTAGGGAAAATTTCAAGGGTACCACAAAATATCAGGGATGCGAAACAGAAAGGAAATAGGCTCTTGCACAGAAGTACAGGCATCAAATCTAAACATCAGGTTTGAAGCTGGAGTTTCTAAATTAGGACATTCAGTTTTTCTCTTCTTCCTTCACTAAAGGTGTCAAAGTTTTCTCTTTCATAATGGGAAGACTAAGCAGACATGGTCGAGAGAGTCCCTTGGGAGGCGGTCCTGAAGAGCAAAGGGGTCCAGGAAGGCTGGACATTCTTCAAGAAGGAAGTCTTGAAGGCACAGGAGCAGGCTGTCCCCACGTGCTGTAAGAAGAACAGGCGCGGAAGACGAC